>BQNB010151168.1:0-15936 GCA_026074375.1 Tanacetum coccineum
TATATTCGGATTCCCTTTCAAGTTAGGATAACGGACGAATATTGGTGAATTATTGATGTCCACTTGTAAGGTAAACAACAATAATTTTAGGTGTTTCCCATCAAATCCCAATACCCGGATCACAATAGATTTCCAGTTAGCACAAGTTTGATTCTTATAGAATCTTGCAAGTCAACTACCGTAGTGATGTTTGATGTTGACACTAGAAGGATTTTCATTCGTCATTGTGAAATATTAAAGAGTATCACTCTGAATGTTCTGGCAAGATTACATAGATAATGCGTAGGACTCTTGTTACCACTTGTGAACTTATTTGTGTTCAACAAGTGTTTATCGTTCATCCTAATGAGATTTATATTGAATCTCTCTGGCTTTAGACTCGATTAGTGCATTTTGGTTTTAGTGATCGAAGGCTGGAGTAGATTGTCACCTTTTCAATATCAACATTCTCGGAGTGAGAAGTCAATAGAAGTCGTGTTAATCTCCGTGATAAATGAGACAAGTATCTTTTGAGAGAAACTTGAATGGCTGAGAAGGGTTGTGTAGTGCATCATTAGGTCTATGATGTCTTTCTTCAATACTAGAATTCATATTTGTAAAACTGATAACATATGAATTGACATGGTTTATGCCTAGTTTTATGGAGTTCTTCTTTCTTTTCACCCTTTATCACACTATTCTTTTTCATTCTTCAACCCATTCAATGCTTACCAAGATTTCATTATTATCACCATTTGTGATTGTTCCAGTGATAACTCATGGCTTAGTCAATATTATTCCCTTTACTCACTCTTCTCCACATCATACCTAAGGACAACTATTTTTAACTAAAGAGTGTCCTTGGGTAGATCCCTCTGGTTCTGGTTGGATCATAGGACAATAACTAACCTTAACCACCTTATGACTTCAGAATCTTCGTGAATTAGTTGGTTGTCGGGTTTTGGTCGAACCATAAAACCATTTGAAAAACAACTAGAGTGTTTGATGAATATCAAAACGTTTGACGCTTTGAAAGTTTTATCTTATGAAAAATACCCTCCCTACACAAGTGCATCGATAATCGAGAGTGTTTTGCAAATGTAGGTAAGAGTGAAAGTACTTAGAGTCTTTAGATCACTTATTATTTTTCTTGATCACATTTTAAGCATATTTTCTCCCATATTGAAAATAATAACATGTTACTATTCTCAATATCAATTGATTAAAATTGGTCGAGAAACATCATGAGAAGAAAAAATGATACCATAAAATTTGCATGAATTATTGGAAAATTGTGAAAAATGTTCCATTAACTTCTCTCAATTTTACATATGTTTGACACCACAAAAATGATACCAATTTGTAAAATAGATATAAAATTAAGAGTGAGACAGTGTTGAACACACAATTTTAAAAGATTATGAATTGTCATAGCTTGAAAAATTGTGCTCAAACACTAGATGATTTTATAACAAAACTTGAGAAAACAAGTTATATCAGAGCGTGTGTCTATCAATGGTCACTAGGCCACTGACGCAGTTTTCGATTTCTCTAGACCGGATGTAGCTTCGATCAGTGACGCGCTTGTCGATATATCCACACTCTTCAATAACTATTATGTCATGAATTACCACTTCTGTTATTTAAAAACTTTTGTGAATGTCTAGCACACCATTTTTAAAAGATGCCACGAATGACACTGTCGTTATGAAAATCTTTTTGCAAAAATTATGCTAAGACACCACTTGAAAAAATATACCACTGTTAAATATTTTGAATACATAAAATTGTCATGAAAAGATGTATTCAAAAGCATTAAAACTTTGGTTTTTGAAAAGCTCCCCCTCAAAAATTAACCTACTTATAAAAAATGATACCACAGTTTATAAAAATGGTCGTCTTTTGAAATTTTGGTAAGGAATAGTGTTGAACACATAATTTTTGAATATACCACATATGATAAAATTTTGAAAGAGATCACATGTGTTAGTCATTGATACACTGGTTTGATAAATTGTGTTCAACTTTTTGAAAAACCTCTTGTTAGAAGACTTCTCTTTTAACGCTAAGGATAAGCACACTTAAGCGTACACTCTCCTTTGTCGTTGGAGTCCGAGTTACAATCTGAAAGTGATTACAAGTCATATAGAAAATTAGAAATGACATGTTTTGAAACGTTTGTACTCTTGCTTTAACTTCATTTACACACCCGTGTCGATGTTAATCGACATTTCTAGGTACGTAAATGTTATCGATTCCAAGAGACATGTCGAGAAGATTCTTTTTGGAATTTTTGAGTTTTCTGATTTTGTATTTTCTTTTTGAAATTTTCTATTTTTGCATTTTGTTTTATAGGTTTTATATTGTTGTATTTTGCTCTTTCAAAAATATTTACAAGTTGATGTTTGATATATATCAAGCAGATTCATTTGCCAGAACCTCCAATTATACGAGAGTCAAACATCTCATACCGAGTCGTCCAACAAGGTATTAAAACTTTTCTTTCGAAAGAGCTTTCGTAAACAGGTCAGCTAACTGGTATTCAGTTCTGACAAAGTATAATTCCATGATACCGGTTTTTACATGTTCCTTGATGAAATGGTAACGGGCATTGATATGCTTGGTGCAGGAGTGCTACACAGGGTTGCACAAGATGGCTATGGTTGACTTTGAATTGTAATATATGGGTATTTTGTTAAAGTGAAAGCCATAATTTATAAGTTGCGTTCGCATCCAAAGGACTTGAGCACAACTTGCAGATAACGCCATGTACTAGGCTTTTGCAGTTGACATTGCGGTGCAGTCTTGATTCTTGGATGACCAATCAACGAGCTTATCACCTAGGAATTAGATTCCTCCAGAAGTGCTTTTGCATGTATCAAGACAACCTACATGGTCAGTGTCTGAAAAAGTGGTTAGTTCAAAACCAGAATCCTTCAGATACCAGAGTCCCATGTGAATGGTCTTCTTTAAGTACCAAATGATCCTTTTAACCTCATTGAGGTACTTTTTAGTTGGTCTCACTTGATAACGTGTGCAATAACATGTTGCATGCACAGGGTCTAGTCTACTAGATGTCAGATACATGAGTGACTCGATCATACTTCGGTATTTTGCTTTGTCTACAGGTGTACCACTCAGATCTGCATCCAACTTAGGTGATGTAGCCATTGGTGTACCAATACTGTCACATTTGTCCCTTTATTGCTTTTTGAGGATATCTAAATCATATTTAGACTCGTTAATGAAGATACCTCTAGGAGATTGGTGAAAATGATGTCATCTACGTAAATTTTGGGTTTGTAGACCTTTCGAATCTGTTGTGCATTAGTTTTTCAAACTTTTTAGACAATGTTAGGTTTGTAGACCTGAAAATGACGTCATCTACATAAATTTGCACAAGTAGTATGTCATCCCCGTATCTTATTGTAAATAAGGTAGGGTGTATAGTACCTCTAGAAAAACCTTTGGATATCAAGAATTTCGAGAGTTCATCATACTAGGCACTTGGAGCTTGCTTTAATCCATAAAGTGATTTTCTAAGGCTGTAGACTCCTTCGGGATGATCTGGATCAATGAACCCATCTGGATGACTTACAAATACTTCTTCCTTTACTAGACCATTAAGAAAAGTCATTTTTATGTCCATCTGGTAGATAGTAAATGATTTATATGCAACGTAGGCAATGAAAATCCAAACAGCTTCCAATCAAGCAACTGCTGCAAAAGATTCTACAAAATCTATACCCTTTTCCTGACGATATCCCTTAGCTACAAGTCATGCCTTATTACGAATGACAATATTGTCTTCATCTTTCTTGTTCTTCCATAATCACTTTAGATTAATCACAGTTTTCCAAAAGGTTTGTCGACAAGTTCCCAGACTTTGAGTATGTCGAATTGATGAAGCTCTTCTTGCATTGTATCGATCCATACATGATCATCCATTGCTTCTTTTATGTTCTTTGGTTCAACAGTACTGAGCGCGAACATGAACATTTCAGGATCTATAGCAAGTTGCAGTCTTGTCTGTACAGCTTTGATGGATTTCTATGAACTTGTTCTAACAGATGATCTTTAGTCCAATGGTAGTCGAAATGGTGTGTCACACCCCGCTAGAAGCGAAAACACGAGATGCGACATGATGATTTACATCGCACAAGATATAAGATTACACCAAAGTTTAATACTGAGAATTTAGTTTACAAAGTTACATTGATTACAGCTTTAAATATGAAATGCACGCATGTCCTTAGAAAAGGTATTGTGGTCATTGTAAAATCTTGTACTCCATTACCTCCAATCTATAATACTGATCACCTGAAAATGATACTCGAAAGGGTCAACATTACGTTGGTGAGCTCATAGGTTTAGGAGTAAACCCAGTTGCTGTGCTAGGAAGTAAGAGTGGACAGTTGTGCAATATGAAAGCAGAATTCATATAATAGTTTAAATCATCAACACATCATACCAGGGTATCCCGACCCAAATCAACAATCTATAAAACCCCGCACGCTTATAGTCCTCCAGACCTATCGCCTACCAACTGGAGCTACATAGTCGGCTAAATATTATGATGCAGAAATTCACAGTGGAACTTCGCATAAATAGATCTCATAGTATTCTCATAGCATTCACATATCATTTATATAGTGTTCATAGGCACATAGCATTTTCCAAAAGAAATAAAAGGTTTTTGCACAGTATCAAAAGTAGTTGAAATATATTTTGAGTATCATTTTCTCCTAACAGAAAAGAGTTTAAAAATAGGGCTACGAGAACTCACCTCAAATAGGATGATGGTAGTTAATAGTGTATGATCTTTAACTAAACGTGCAACGGTACACGACTACGACTTATTTAATAAGTTTTACTTAGTAATATACTTTGCGAAAACAACCTATTGTACAAGCGTTTACATTGTTGTTTGTAAAAATGTTTTGAGTAATTATTTATAAAAGATTTCATTAAGTATTTTGACTCGATGAACTTAGGTTAAGGTGCGATATAAGTATTATTTGATAATAGAATGGGAGTTTCACAACTAAATAGAATGTTAAGTATTTAAAAGTAGATCGGACGAGAACTGGCCAAGAAAGGAATAACGATATGATAGACGAGAGATTTATTGGATAAATACGGAAACGCACACGAAATTAGTGTTCAAAACTTAGATCAAAGAAAAGAAGAAATTAGAAAATTAAGAATCACATAATTTAGAATTAATATAAATTAGAATTTAAGAAATAAATATAGTAATAATAATAGAGGATTTTTAAAAAATATAGAACCTAAGGATCTAGAAGTATCCCCCCCCTAGCAATACTGGAACAATAACAACAAATACGCTATACACAAATCATATATAAAAGTCATTAGAACTAAATGATTAAGATAGATTATATTTAAGAAACAAAATAGTAATATAAATAGATGATTTAAGAGTCGTAGAACTAAGGACTAAGATAGATTAGAATTTAAGAAAACCAAAAATAGTAATATAAATAGATGGATTTTAAGAGTCGTATAGAACTATGAATTAAGATAGATATAATTTAAGAAATAAAGAGTAAAAGAAGAGTTGGATTTAAGGCTAAATAAAAATAAATAAAATCGGGCATGTTTTTAGTAATTTTTAACCCATTACCCATGTTTGTTTGATATAGCAGCTTTTAATATATAAACTTCAATGTTTTTTTATTCACAAAATAGTTTTAGAAGTTTTACATAAAATTCTTGTTTTTTTTGTCTTTTTAGTCAGGGTATTAAAATAATAATATTTTATTATTTCGTCTTCTTGTCGAGATTTTAGAAATTAGTTCGTATTATGATTATAAGTAAAATTCTTAGTTTGTTGGTGGTAATTTAGTATAAACGTTTACTAAATCTAAATTATTATTTAATGATTAGTAAATTTTGTCCTTTTGTCGAACCGTAAGAAAATATGTTTTCCCAAGATATTTTATAAGTATATGATATTTTATAAAAATTTCGGCATGACCCGTTTGTTTGTAAAAGTTTTCCCAAGGTTTTCAAACCTTAATTTCAACCACTTTTGTAAATTCCATAGTTTTTCGGCAAATGCAAAAATCCACGTTTACGGGACGTTTCGTCAAAACACACCTTTCAAATGACTATTTTAATCATTTTAGCTTTCATGAGTATAAGTTGGCCAAAAATCCATTTTAGACATTTATATTTTCTAGTTTTCTCTTATTAGGCTTGAAAGCGCAGTGTTAGCCCGAAAGTGATTTTTTTAGTATATCATTATACAAGTTCAACCAAATTTTAATTCTACTAGTTAACTTATTCGTCAATCCAAAGCCCATCATGTTTAGTAAGTAGTTTATAAATATTTAGTTTCTGTTTTTGTCCATTAGTCATTGGGCCTTATGGCCCATTAGGAGTTTCTTAGTTAGTCGAATTGTATAAAAATAAGTGTTGGTTAAACCTTATTGGGCTTCTCGGCCCAATAAGCCTATACGAGTATTTTATAAATTTTCAAGTTCCAAAATAGATAAATAGATATTAGAATAAGCTAATAAATTCTTTATTTGCCAAATTAAGTCAGACTAATAAGTCGAAATTAAGCCAAGAGGTCATTGGGCCTTGTTGGACCGATAGTCGTACACAAGCCCAATAAGCACTGTAAAAATAGACTAGGCCCAATAAGTAAATGGTACATCAAATAAGTATTTTTGATATAAGATTAAGCTAGAATTATGATTAGAAAATAAAAGCCGAAAATGATAAGCCGAGAGAATAAGCCAAGAATAAGCCGAAGCTTATTCTCTTATTGGGCCGTGAGCCTGGTATGTGCTTAATTACACATACCTTTTTCCATTAAAAACGGACTTAAATGACCAAAAACAGACAAAAATTGCCAAATATATGTTTGTTTTGCATTTGTATTGTGCAGGAAACGGATATTCACAAAAGGACGAAAAACAAAGCCAAAAACGACAAAACTGAGCACGGAATGGAAAAGTGTGAAAAGACGAAGCCAAATCGAAGCCAAAAAGTCAATCAAGTCAAAAAGTCAACAGAAAAGTCAAACAGTCAAAGTCAAAGTCAACCCCGACAAAGTCAAAATCAAGAGGAAGTCAAAATCAGAAGAAATATAACTTGAGGGACCAAAAATGCCAAATCCCTAAGTGTATTACAAGAAGAAAAAGACTACAAGGGTGGAATTTGCAATTTACTTAAAATACAAGTAGAGGGGGCAAAACTGCCAAACCCCCATACTTGTATTAACATAAGGACTGTTTTTGCAAAGACATAAATAAGGTTGAGGGGGCATTTCTGCCAATCCCTCAAACTCATTTAATCACAAGGACGATTCCTGCAAATGAAACAATAACTTTGGGGGACCAAAGTTGCCAAACCACCTAAATCTTCCCCTGTTTTGTTTATAACCCATTTTCCCGCCAATTCAAAACCCAAGAACCCTTCACGGGTCTTCTTCCCCGTTTTTACCCTGCAACCTTGAGATTACCCCTTGGATAATCCATTTTCCCCCCTCCACTAACACCCTAACCCAAGAAAGGTTGCCAATGTGGCAATCCTCACCACTTTCGAGCAAGATTAATGGTGGGGATCATGATCCTAAAGTACACAGACTCAATCAATGGCTGCAAATGGTTTTTGAGCTCATTACTCACACAAAGAAACACAAACAAGCACAAATGGCTTATTTTATCTCAGCAAAGAAGCACACAAGAAAGAATGAAGTTCATGGGTTTTCGGCTATAAAACCCCCAACTCTATGCGAGCTAAAGGGAATCATCTTTACTTTCAGTTTTTATCTATTTTTTATATGTAATTCAGTCTAAATAGCTTTTCTATTTCAGAATTGTACTCAAGCTTTTAGTTAATGAAAATTCGAAAGTTCTTCATAAATCTTGTCATAGTTTCTTTTACTTTACCTTCTAATTGTTAAAATTTGATTTTAAAAGTTTCTCACCATCTTATTTAACTAACATAATCAAAATAGTCAAGCTAAATTATAGCTTAGTGGTGAGTTCGGGTTTAAGTCAAAAGTTTGACTTAAGAAAGTCAAACAAGCAAAAGTGGAGTTCGGGTCAATTTTGGATGGACCCATGGGTTGATATAAACTCAGAAATATAAGGACTTAGGGGTGTTAGGATTAGTGTTAGGTTCCTTTTCATTGGACTTTTTGTAAGTTTTCATTGTTAATTTTCTGCAATTTTTTTAATATTACTGTAGCATTGCTTTTTCAGCTTATTGTTGCTTATTTCCTGTCTAATTTGTGCTTATCTATGCTCATTATCCATGTTTAAATATCTGTCTTTGAGACCCTCAGTTTAAATCTCCAAAAATTAGCTTTAAAAGTCTCTTTTTGAAAAATAAAGGGGTGTTTGGCACTATGCTGAAAATGGGTCAGTATGGTGTTAACATGGGTTGAGGTCTTAGGGTCAGGTTAATTTAGCTTAACTAAGGTCTTTCAATTAGTTAAAATTAGTTTTTATAAGAAAAACAAAAAAAAACCAAGTCCAAATTAGTGTTGTCTTGAATCTGTTGGTTTTTAGGCTTTTGGAATTTGCTTATTTTGCTTAGTTATCTTAAGGTATGTGTTAGAAATAGTTTGTATGTTATAGTTAAGAGTGTTCATGCATTAAGTTTGTGTTTAAATAGGCAGCAAGTGTGTTTTAGGCTTCAACCAAAACCTTCATAGTATGTTGGAAAAGTGAAAGAACCCCAATTTCAATTAAGCTTTTTAGTGGCTTAAACTTGTTTTCAGCTTTCAAAAGTCTGAGATTAAGCTCATTAGGGGCTTAAGTTAATCTGTTTTAACTTGTTTGAGAAAAATAAGTTCATTTGTGGGCTTAATTTTAAGCCCAAAGTTGCCAATTTGGGGTGTTTTGCTTAAGCACCTCCACTGGTGCAAAAGCTTAACTGGCTTATATGAGCTTATGGCTTATTGTTTCTGCTTAATTTTTGTTGCCTCAGGTTAAGTAAGTTAGATTAGATAGCTTTTTAGGCTTTTCAGCTTATTTTAAGTTTATTTGAGCTTATTGTAAATTTGACAAATTGCATAAGGCTTGTGGCTGTTTTGCAAACAGACTTAAGCTCATTAGCTCAATTAGCTTATTTGAGCTTGTGGCTTATTGTGTTGCTTTGTTTTCTTGTTGCATTAGGTTTTTATGTTAGTTTAGTTAGCTTTTTAGGAAATTTAGCTTATTTTGAGCTGTTTTTAGAGCTTATTTTCAAAATTGCATAATTTTCCCCTGGTGCAAAAGAGAGTTTTGACAGCCTCTTTAAGCTGTCATTAGCTCGCCATTTCCTCTTCATAAAAACATTTTAGAAAGCTTATAGGGTGTTCTTTAAGCCCCTATAAGCTCAGATCAGCCAATGGGTCCCACACTAATGGCTTAAAAATATCCCTAAAAAGTGCCCCAATGGCTTTTTTGCCTGCACATCAAGCCTTTGGGCCTTAATGGCTTTTTCCTGCTTATTTGTTTGTTTTAAGCTGGCTTTAATTTGGTTTTGTTTTTGCTTTAGGTATAGGGTAGGTCTTATCTTTGCTTATTAGCCATAGCATTGTGCTTTTTCAACTTCTATAAGCCTAGCAGACTTAAGATTAAGTCTAGCAGCACTAACTCTTAAGTTAGTACTGCTGAGGGTAATCAGCCAATCTCTGGCTTATTTGGCTTATTAAGTTACTCATTTTTTTCCTTGTAGCTCATATTGCTTGTGTATTAAGTTATTTTTTTATTTTGCTTTTTGTCTTTGCTTATTTGCTTTAAAAAAGCCCAAGCAGTTTGGATTTTTAGACTTGGTATAAAAACCAAGTCTGCCAACTTATTTGGCTTTTTCCAGCTTATTTATAAGCTCTTGTAAAAACTTGTAGTTATAAAAATTGCTTATTTATAAGCCCTTTTTAAGTTTGTAAAAAAAGTTTTCAAAAAAATAAAAGGGTAAAGTGGAAGTCCAGGGGTGAGCAATACTCGAACCCCCGACCACTACCACCTCTAAAACCCTCCTATACACAACACACTCTAGAAATAACCGCTGCGCCCTTGGGTCTTTTCTGTTAGACCCTTGGGCACTTTGGTATTTAAGGGTGTGTTGGCCTTTAAGCCTATAAGCTGTTCGGGCTTATTTCACAGCTTATTTGATAAGCTGTGCGACCTAGCTTATTTTTCTTAGGACCCTTAACATTTTAGCTATTTTGTGTAAATTTTTCAGATTTTTTTATAAACTTTTAGTATTTTTTATAATTTATTTTCTTTAAAAACTTTAAAAAAATCAATAAAAAATAAAATATTAATCAGAAAAAATATAAAGCATTTTTCTAAAATTTTATTTTTCATATATTTTGTAGAGAAAAATATAAAAGTTTCGTAGTATATAATTTTTCAAAAATTTACTTTTTAAAGAACCGGGATTTGTTCCCTTTTATGTCTTTGACTCGTTTTTGGGTCAAACGGACTCCGTTTTTAGTCTAGTTTTTTTTAAACCTTCGTATTTGTCCATTTAGAACAATTTTAAGCTTTTGAAATTCTTCTAGGGTTTTAATTTGCAAAGTTTTGGTTTTTATCCCTCATTTCTCGTGGCCCGATTTAGTTTTAATTAAATAGCTTTTCGTTTTTATAGGTTATTTAATCATTTTTGCAATATTTAACTTGTATAAATAGAAAACCAATATACCATTTGTCATATTCAAACATCAATCATCAATCCTCATTCGATTTTCCAATAAGCCTCGTTTGTGGGACAAAACACCCGGGAATCATACTTCAGCTACATAAAAATATTATTTTGGTTGAACTTTTGACCATTCCTTATGCAAAGGGCAATTGGTATGGTGTTGCTTATATAAATAATATATATAATATATATATATATATATATATAAATATATAATAGTATATAAATATGTATATATATAATTTATTACGAATCAGTATTGCTCAGAAGAGGGTATTAATTTCGAGAGAATCTTTGCTCCAGGTTTCTACGCTTGGAGCAGTCAGGAATTTTGTCGCATTTAGCTGTACACAAGTATTTTCCATTTATCAGGATTGACTGAAAACGACATTTCTTTAATGTCCATTGAAAGGAGGCGATTTAATGTTTCACAACCAGACGGATTTTCGTTTGATCCTTGACAAACCAGACAAAGTTTAACCTCTAAGGAAAGCTCCATATGGATTGAAACAAGCCTCCGCGAGCCTGTAGATGAACTCTCAAAATTCCTGATTTCCAAAGATTTACTAAGTATCATTGACACCGACCCTATTCCAATAAAAATACGGGAGGACATTCTATGGTTGCCAATTTAACGTTGATGACATTATTTTCATTCCACAAACCTAAATTTTCAAAACGTTTTGAAAAAATAATTGCCACGTTATATTAGATATGTCCTTAATGGGGAAGATGAAATTCCTTTGAGGACCAAACAGATCCACCAATCCCTCCGCGGTATTTTTATCAATCAGGCCAAATAAACTTAAAAGATTACTGAAAAAGACATGGTATGGAAAAAGGACAAAAGCATTGGTACACCAATGGCTAGAAACCTAAATTAGATGCAGACTTGAGGACATCCGTAGATTATTCTATGGGCGCTTCTCATTCTATGATCCCAGTGTTGATAAAATAAAGGAAGTCAAACAGGTAGTTAAGAAAAGAAAAAGGAAAATCCAAAAATATTAGGGATAGTTAGTGTACATATAAAAAATGGTGAAAACGGGACTTGTCGAAGCTATTGATTCTTTAGTTCCCCTTGACGAACACTTAGCTACTTTTCGAGGTTATTAGTCGAGGGGGATCGAGATTCTTAGTTTTCGTAAATGTTTACTTCATAACATTGCGTGAGGACACGGCAATACCTTAGTATGGGGGATTTTGGTATGTGCTTAATTACACATACCTTTTTCCATTAAAAACGGACTTAAATGACCAAAAACAGACAAAAACTGCCAAATATATGTTTGTTTTGCATTTGTGTTGTGCAGGAAACGGATATTCACAAAAGGACGAAAAACAAAGCCAAAAACGACAAAACTGAGCACGGAATGGAAAAGTGTGTGAAGACAAAGCCAAATCGAAGCCAAAAGTCAAACAGTCAAAGTCAAAGTCAACCCCGACAAAGTCAAAGTCAAAAGAAAGTCAAAGCAAAGAAAAATATAACTTGAGGGACTGTAATTGCCAATCCCCAAAGTTATATTACAAAGGAAACAAAGACAAGGGCTGAATTTGCAATTTAGTTAAAATACAAGTAGAGGGGGCATTTCTGCCAACCCCTCATACTTGTATTACAAAGGGACTAAGTTTGCAATTAGAATTATAAGGTTGAGGGGGCATTTCTGCCAAACCCTCAACCTTGTATTACCATCAAGGACGAATTTTGCAAACAAAAGAATATGGTTGAGGGACCATTTTTGCCCCATCTCCAAACCTTTACCCTGTCACCCCAAACTTGTTTATAACAGGTTTTCCCGCCATAACCATAACAAATCCCAAAACCCGTGACTCTTTCCTTCTCCCCAAAACACTCAACCTCCACGAATTATCCAGACAAAGACTTCATTCCCCCTCCACTAAACCCATTGCCAAGTTGGCAATCCCACAACTACCAAGGACTAAACCTACGGCTGTGATGAAGTTTAAAGAATCACAATGGGCATTTTGATGGCTAGGATTGCATCTTTGAATTTACACTCACAACACAAACACAACTAGCACAATGCAAAGAAGCTCAGCTGCCTATAAAAGAAGTGAAGACAAAGGCTTATAGTGTGTGGTGTTGTAGTTTTTTAATATTTTTAAAATTTATGTTTTTAATGTCTTAAATTTTGTCTTTTGAGCTGTTGTGATCGTTTAAGTTTAATGAAATTTTAGTTTAAAGCTTTTTATGAAAATTTGTCATTTCCTTTTTAATTCTGCTTAATTGAATTCAGCTTATTTCTTGCTTAAAACCTGCTTTGCCTATATAAGTTACCACTTATTAAGTTAAACTTGATTTAAGCTTAACTGAATAAGCATTTACCACAAGTTACCTCAAAAAGGTCATTATATGATTTTGGAAGATAAGCCAGAAATTGATGGGCTTATAGGGCTTATTCACAGCCTAATTTATAAGCTGAGCTTGTAGACAAGCTCACTTGAGCTTTTAGACCTTATTTGAGCAACAGGACAAGGTACCCTTTTCTTTTTCTTCATCATTTCAGCTTATATGCTGCTTATCTCAGCTTATATTCAGTGCTTATTTCCATTAGTTTGTGCTTAATTATGCTTAATACACTAGTACTTAATCTGTTGTTGCTTATCCTTTATAAGTTTCCTGCATTACTGTTCTATTAAATTCTTTCATTCTGGTCTTTTTGAGTTCATTCTGCAAGTTCTGATTTAATTGCTTAATCTGCTTGTATTAATGTTTAAATAAGCTCATTAGATTCCCATGAAGGTAATTAACATCTGGTATTAAGGGCTTGTTCATTAAAACCAGCTTAATCATCCTAAAAATCCATTTTCAAAACCTGAAAGGGGTGTTTGGGTTAAGCCCAAAATGGGTCAAATGGGTGAAGTAAATGGTTGAGGTTACTGAGAACAGATGTGATTATTAAAACCAGGTTAATTAGGTGTGTTAATCATTTAATCTTTAAATCTAAAAACCAAGCTTAATCTAGCTAAGATTTGAATCTGTGGCAAATTGCTTATTTAGAACAGCTTATTTTTTATCATTAGCTTAAAGTAGATATTAGGTTTCATTTATATGTTCAATTCAAAGATGTTTATGCATTGAGTAAGTGGCAGAGTAGTGTGCAATTTTCAGTCAAAATTAGTCAAGTCTGTCAAAATTTAATCAGTTTAAAAAATGAACATATCCTCTTTTCAAACTCATTTTTAGATAGGCTAAGGTTTAAGTTAGAATCTAAGTTTTGGTTTATAAGCAGTTTGTAGGGTCAAGTTTAGTTGTTTTTGCTTATTTTCCATTTTCACCATAAGTTGAGTGCTTATTAGAGGGCTGCAAGTTGGATATTTTTCATTTCAAGTCTGGATAAAAAGTAAAAAAATGAATTTTTGCAATTTTTAAACAACTTTAAAATAGTCTAAACAAATTTCAAAATACTTTTCAAAGGATGGTTTGAGTAGCTTATTGTTTTAGCTTTAGCTAGAAAGAAGCTATTTGGGCTCATTTGTTTGTTTACCAGCTTAAAATTAAGCTTGAAAAAGCCATTTGGGCTGTTTGGCTATTTAAGCTCCCCTGGTGCTGAGCCCATTAATAAGCCATATTCTGGCTTATTTGCTGCTTATTAATTGATTCTCTTTGTTCTCAGAGGCTTATCATGTGTGCTTAATTGTATGTGTGTGCTTACTTCACAAGTTTCTTAGCTTAATTTGTGTAAAAAGCCAAAAGGGAAAAGTCTTTTGGCCCCTTTGGGAATCTGCCTTTGTTAGCTTTTTAATAAGCCTTTTCATTGCTTGTTCCTTGTTCAAATTAGTTATAGAATGCTTTTTCTTATTGTTTTTTATGTCCTCTTTTCCTTGTTCTAATTTATAGGTTCTTATTAGTTTGTGTGAGGGCTTAATTTTAAGCCTCAAAGTACCCCTTTGTCTGTTTTTAGCTAAATTCATGTCAGTAGCTTAATAAGCTCTTTCAAGCTTATTTTTCTTTCTTTTTGCTTAATTCATTATGAATTTGCCTATTTGCTTAGTTTAGTTTCATTTTAGCTTACTTGCATCCTTTGTAGCTTTTAAAATCCAAAAAAAGAAAAAAAATAAGCCTTAAGCTTACTTAAGCCATTCTGTCAATTTTAAGTGCTTTTTTCAGCTTATTTATAAGCTTTTGTAAAAACTTGTAGTAATAAAAATTGCTTATTTATAAGTCCTTTGTAAGTTTGTAAAAAAAATTTTGAAAAAAGGGAAAGTGGGAAGTCAGGGGTGAGCTAGGGCTCGAACCCCCGACCTCTACCACTCTTAACCTTTTAACATAACACACACTACCGCTGCGCCCTTGGGTCTTTTCTGTTAGACCTTTGGGCGCTTTGGTATTTAAGGGCTTTTTAGCCCATTGCCCATATAAGCTGTTCCAGCTTATTTTCTAGCTTATTTAATAAGCTGGTCAAGCCAGCTTATTTTTCTTAGGATCCTCATCTCTTAAGCTATTTTGTATAAATTTTTCAGAATTTTTCATAATCATTTAGTATTTTTTATAATTTATTTTCATTAAAAGTTTAAAAAATTCATAAAAAATAAAATAATTATCAGAAAAATATAAACTTTTTTTAAAATTTTTTAGTTTGTCATATAGTTTCTAGGAAAAATATTTGTTTTCTTGTAGGGTCATTTTTACAAAATTTCATTTTTTAAAGAACGGGATTTGTTCCCGTTCTTGTATTGACTCGTTTTTGGTCCAAACGAACTCCGTTTTTGATCTAGTTTTTTTAAACTTCGTTTTTAGTCACATAGAATCTATTTTAGCTTTAAAAATTGTTCTAGGGTTTAAATTGCAAAATTTAGGTTTTTAGCCCTCGTTTTTCGTGCCAGTTTTAGGTTTTAAGTTATATAGCTTTCAATTTTAGGTTTTATTTAATCGTTTTTGCATATTTAACTTGTAGAAATAGAAAACCAATCATAACCTTGTCATATTTAAACATCGTTTATCAATTCGTCATTCGATTTTCCATTCAAGCCTCGTTGAGACATAACGACCCGGGAATCATACTTCCGGACACATATATATTTTATTTTTGTGAACTCTTAACCAATCCTTAGCTAAAGGTAATTGGGTGAGTGTTTGATTATATATTATATATATACATTATTGATGAATTAATTTTTGGCGCCGCTGCCGGGGAGGTTGTGAAACGAATTTCGTAACGTTTGACAAATTGTGTTTGAAATTTGTGAATATTTCTTTTATTTTCATAAAAATATAAAAATACAAAAATATTTTTCATTTTCTTTTTAGTATATATTTATAAA
>BQNB010151169.1:0-13625 GCA_026074375.1 Tanacetum coccineum
CAATAAGCCAGTAAAGGTCCTTAGGAGTCCTTTCACAATTGACTCCCCTTCCATAAGCCAAAATTCAATAAGCCAAGGTATAAAGTTTAACTGATTTAAATGTTTAAGTTTGATTAAGGTTTGATTAAACAAGCTCAATCTCAAGCTTATAGACTTGAGAGAGCTATAATAAGCTTATGACTAGCTTTTGACATAGTAACTTGACATTTAAAATGATAGAAGCTTATAGTGAAAAACAGTTTAAGAGTACTAAAAAGGATTTTATTAATGACTTGAAAATGATTACAATACTTCAAAAGAGAAATTACACTAAGCTTAACAATTATACTACTTAAAGCTGAAAATACATTTTTAACTAAATAAAAAAATAAAAGCTAGACTACCCCGTGTGTGTGTGAGAGTGAGTGCTATATATAGCCTTGTAGAGAACCTTCTAGGAACTTGCTTGCATCCCACGCTCCTTTTAATCCAAACTGTACAATCTTCCAATCATTGGGAGCTCATTATTAGCCGTTAGATCACTAGGTAGCTCACACGGATTGCCGTGATTGAGACACCTTGTGTTTCTTTTAGGCATAATTTAGTATAAAAATTGAGTCCCCTTATGCTTCTTTGCCATAACCACGTGTAAACCTTTGCTTGTGAGCCAATGAAAGCTTTGATTTGACTTAATTATCCCTGCCATTGTGTTCATTGTACCATGAATTATCCTTTTTGACCTCCAATTGGTAAAAGCCCTCTCATTTGACTGTGGGTAATGTTTGGGACGATGAATGAACAGTAATATGTTCTTCGCGCCCATTTTAATTGTAAAAGGGGTAATTCATTTTAAACTTTGGGAAAATGGCAAAATTGGTCCTTGTGTTTGGTTTCTAAAAGTGTAAGGTTAAATTAACTTCCATTCTTGACAGCTTTGGCCCTTGGAGTTTTATAAGAGGATAATGGATTAGATAATGGGCTTTTGGTTTTGGGCTTTTGGATCCGGGTAAGGTTTTTAAGGGTTTGTAGGATCGATATACCTTAGTATAATAAACCTTTAACCTGTAAAGGATGTTACTTCCTTGAATAAATCCAAGTCGATAACAATGAAACACTGATGTAATACAATTAACTATGCGGAAACTAGTTAACAGTATCAAGAAGAACACACAAGGATTTAACAAACGATTTGTATTATCACACGTTGAATCTGCCTAAGATTGCAAATCCCTAATACAATACTAATTTCTAATACTTCTAACTAATGCTTTTTGTTGTTTTTGTTGTTGTTCTATGTGTGTCATCCTAATGCCTTCTCTTTTAGGTCATAAACGGATTTATGCTGTATTTTACACATATCAAAGGCATATAATACCTTGATTTTATGCTTCAGAGACCGGGTTTTACGGGAAGTAACTAGGGAAACAACTGCTGCAGGAATTTAGACGAAGTTGACTAGTTTGTATATGACTAAGTCCTTAGCAAATATATTGTATGTATCTGAAGAAGAAGCTGTACACGTACTATATGAGTCCAGGTACGAAACTGGGTGATCATATAGATGAGTTTAATAAGTTGATACTTGATTTGGCGAATATTGATATCAAGATTGAGGATGAGGATCAGGCACTTATGTTACTTACGTCGTTGCCATCGTCTGTGGAGACATTGTTGTATGGGAGGGAATCCTTGACAATGGATGTTGTTCTTGCGCTCTGAATTCAAGTGGATGTTGAGAAAGAACTGAAAGGACCAAGGAAGAAGTTTGGTGAGGGTTTTATGTAAAGGGAAAGTCAGATCATTCAGGTAAAGCTCATTCTGTAGGAAGTTCGCGGTTTAAGTCTAGGGGTGGAACTAGTAAACTTAAGTGCTTCATATGTCATTCAGAGGGTCATCTGAAGAGAGACTATCCAATGAAGAAGTCAAGTGGGTTCGTCAAGAAGGGTAAGCGTGATCAGGATTCTTATTCTTCTAATGACGAGGGTAACGCCTACTTTGAAGAAGCCCTGGTGGTAGTCGGGAATGATGAGATGACTGAATTGGTAATGGATTCAGGTGGGTCTTATCATATGACACACATGAGGGATTTCTTGTATGACTTTAAGGTTGTTGATGGTGGTTCGATTCAGTTAGGTGATAACACTATCAAAGGGATAGGGAAAGTGAAGATACAGTTGCATGATTGATCAAGCTTTATACTGGAAGATGTCAGGTATGTTCCATGGTTAAGAAGAAGTTTGATTTCATTGGCTACTCTTGAAAAAGAGGGTTATATTGTGAAGATGCAGATAGGTAGGATCAAGGTGATCAAAGGTTGTCGGGTTATGATGACTGGGATCAGGAAAAAGAACTCTGTGTATATTTTGGAAGCAAAAAGTGATGATTTTGTGTACAAAGCAAGAGGTTCAAAACAAGTTGGATTAAGCAACTTGTTCGCTATAAAAGTTGGGTCTCAATGACTTGGTCACAAACAAGTTGGGTTCAAACAACTTGGTCCTGGTGTTGAAACAGGAGTCCATGGAGTACATGTTGAAAAACGTGTTTGGTTTGAGGTGGAACTGCAGGGAGCTTAAGGGAATCGTGAAGCTGAGGTTTTCAGGTTTAGTACGATGATGCTTGCAGTGGCTCAAAGACGGTTGGAGTACAAACAACTTGAAGAAAGACAAACACGAACTGCCTTGGTAAAGGAAGCAGGAAAAGATCACCTTGGTTTAAGGTGGGTGTCAATCATTTATGGTAAAACGGGAGTGCCTGGTCAAGGGGTGCAAAGGGTAATGTTACTGTAAGAAGAAAGTGAGGGGAGTCTATGAAGCTAATCTAAGGAAATTACTGAAGTACAATGCCTGGTCAACAAGGTGGTCCTCGGTTCGAGGTTCCAGCACAAGGAAAAGATGCTGGTATCGGTTATGTTTAAGTGTTACTCCTAAGGTGAAAATTGTAGGATATTAGAAGTAAATTTAAACATATGTTATGGGGTTAAATGTACGTTGTAATATAGATTAGAATTAGACTAAAACTAGGAATTGTCTAGCTTGTCTTGCAAGGCAAGGAGTTTCCTATTTGATTTAGGAAAGTTTTCTAACCCCTCATCTCTATAAATAGAGATGAGGGGGGATGCTAGTTATTCATTCTTCTTCCTCATTGTAATAGCTTTATTAGGGTTTTAATAAATGTTTGGTACGAGGGTATAACGTGTGCATATATTTGTCGGTTCTTTGAAGTCTCTCGTGTTTGCTACTTGTGCTCGATACAACTCGCGATCTAGCGTTCCGCGATCGAACTTCGAGTTTGTTGTCGTAATTGTACAACATTCTGTATAAGCTTCTTTTGTGTGGCTTAATGTGAAATGCTTGGATTTATATAACTTTTTAGTTATTTTATACCAGTTCAAATGCTTTTTAGCTTATAATCCCAAACTAATGCAAACACTCACTAAAATTACAAGCAGTAAACTAGATAATAAGCTTAAATCCAATGAAAATAAACTTTATATTATCATTGTTAAATTCTGTTTTAGTTTTTTTGGTTAATATTATCTTATTATGTACACGATGATGATAGTGATGATGATGATTGCGATTAGTGAAAAATGTAGACGAATTATGTGTTTTGCTGTAAACTTTTGGCAGACTGTATCGAATAATTTGGTGTCAAACAACTCTAAGGTGAAATGAAATATAAACCGTACGTCAAACAAAAGATTCGCTGGAAACAAATAAACCGATCATATGGAATCTGATTCTGTGGTCACTCTAATTTCAACATTCCAACACACGGATTCTTCATCACACATGTAAAAACTCCATTTCAATATTAAAGCTCACGATTAGTATCAATTAAGATATTTGAAGTTGTTATATTCATGGCAAAATCTAGAAAACTTTTGTTGGGTACCGATTTTCGTGTGATTAGTATGTGCTGTTATATCCAATATTTGTGTGTGAGTGTGTTTTAGTATGTGCTTATTGGAGTTGTATATATTAAGGAATTATTATTTATGAAAAACAGGCATACTTGGTGACGGAAGATGCTTGTTTCGTTCTGTGGTGCATGGTGCTTGTTTGAGATCAGGACGGTCTATTCCAAGTGAAAATGTTACTAAGGAGCTTGCTGATGATCTCAGAACCAAGGTATTATATAACTACATCTTCACGTTTTTAGTTTGAGATAATCCGTTTATAATGTTTGGATACAACAAAGTGCTTATAATTTCTTAATTATAGCGTAAAAGATTTAATAACCAGATGGGTCATTTCAAGACTTAAAATTATCATAACAGATACTAAAAAGGTTTAATTATCAAAACGGTTTTAAGAAAAAAGAAGATATTCTGTGATATTAGCATTTTATAATTATCTAATTATTTAGGACCGGTTTACTGTTATTATCTTGCAACAGAACTGATTATCTCATGACTTGGGGGCCTTATGTTTTTCATTAAACTGTATATCAAATTATTTTATAGGTTGTGAATGAGTTGATCAAGAGACGATCTGAAACTGAAGGGTAAGCCAAACCTTTTTTATAGTAGTTGGTGTTTTCATCCGTTAACCTTGTTGCTAATGAAAATCAGTTTAATCTGATTTTTTATTACTTTTAGCGAATGAATGAGCAGACCATGTTTTTCAGGTTCCTTGAAGGGGATTTCGGGGCTTATGTCTCACATATGAAGCGGTCACATGTGTGGGGTGGTGAACCAGAACTACTTATGTCCTCGCATGTCCTTAAGTACGCTATTGAAAACTATTTATATTTCTAGGATGTGTTTTCTGAAGCTTCTCGGCTTCATTTTCACATTTGATCCTCTGTTTGCAGGGTGCCTATAACTGTTTATATGCGGGATAAGAAGTCTAATTGTATCAAAGTTGTAGCACAATATGGACAAGAGTATGGAAAGGAAAACCCGGTCAGCGTTCTTTATCATGCTTATGGACACTATGATCTCTTGAGTCCTCTAGCGTAACTCTAGACCTTGTTTAATTTGGGTACGTCTTTGTGTTTATGTTTATGTTTACGTTTTAGAACAAGTATAAACCAGACACAAAATGGTCTTCTGCGAATGCTTAACTTTCAAATCTAACATATCAGTTTACAATATTATGCAAGCTAGTAACAATCATATATATCAAAGTGAACTTGAATAAATTTGTTACAAAGACTATTTAACTTTGCACATTTTATTTATATTTTCTAATCTATTTGTTTTCTTAAAAACAAAACAATCTAGTAACACAAGTAATCTTACCATTCTTCTGTCGTTGCATTTCAGGTTCAGAACGGAGCAATTCTTTGCTCGAACATTCAAACTAGTATTCAGAGAAGTGTGACACGATACATTTAACATATGAGCGAAAATTTATGATCATGATCATGTCTATTGAAGTTTCTGTATCTTAGTGAATATTGTTCACACTCACATATTTGCTACTCATTTCGAATATGTATTCTTCTACAAATACACTTGTAATCGCTACTCATTAGTACTAGTTATCATGATTTCTTAACAACATTATCCAGTCGATTTTTGACTACTTTTATTATATTTTTTCCCACGACCTATGTTTTATAAAGTCAAATTTCAAAAATAGAACAAGACTTGGTCCTTTGGTCGGTTCTACTCAATTATCTATTTTTAATCCTTATAAATAAAAAAATAAAAAATAAAAACTATTTTGAGCATTAATTAAATATATATAGAACGAAATAAAAGCCGGCAAAATCCGGCAATCGTGTAACGCCAATTTATTTGTTCACCGTTTTTTCCACTAAAAACGATACTCTTTACTATTTACAAGGTGGCAAAATAACTACTGTAAATGAATATTACTACTTCATCAAATCAAATAAAAGTATGCTTCTCACCATGACTATAAGCTATAACTATATCGTGATTTATCAATATAGTTAACAAATTTTAGATATTATCAAAATTATCAACTTCATATATGAAGTCTCAAATTAGAAAAGGCCTTTACTCGGTTTGTGTATGTGTGATGATGAGCACAAATCTGATGAATTAGTCGATTAAAAAGTTGCTAATAAATACGTTTGTTTTGCGAGAATTATATTACTTCATTAATAACAACTACATGAATTCTCGATAACAATTAACAAGTTATTGAAAAGTATATACTAGTACTAGTATATAAAAGCAAATAACATTCACCCATTCAAACCTTTAACATAGTATATAAAATCAATACGAGTATTTAAGTAAGGCAAAAAACGGTTAAGGATATGAGTTTATATATAAACCAACATCAAAGAAAAATGTTGTAACAATAATAACGCCCCTAGGCTTTAACTTTCAGCCATCAGAAAACATGACAGTGTACAAAGCAGATGAATACGTAGCCATGAAACAAGTATTTCCAGTAGAAGATTACCAAGACAAAATCTCACAACGTCTCATTGAAGCTGCACATGTGAACGATAATAAAGTCGCGTTTGAGTGCTTGGCTGATCCTTTTGTTGATGTGAACTATGTAGCACTGAGTGAGTGCTTGATTTCTAAGAAGACTGATATCGTTTACAGATGGATCTTCAACTAGGAGGTTAAAGTATGGTGTTTGAAGAGTTTTAAAACCTAATGTTACGCCTTTGTAGTCTTCTAGCTGCACAATCGGAATAGAGAGTTCACTCTTGTGCGGAAGTTATTGGTAATAATATACGATCGTATCATTTTTTAACTGCTAATCTGCTTAAAAATCAACAGTGTCCATACATTGGTAAACTTGGCAAGAGTTTCATAATTTCCCTAGTAGTAAAGCGGTTTTTAGTTCATACACGAAAACCTGCTGATTTTGGTTCTATCATATGATCTTAGATTTAAACAAGTTTCTCAAATCATTTGGCTTTTCTTTTTTCTTTTTTTTTGGTTGCAAAGTCGAGTAACTGAAATTTTGAATGATTGGTCAAATTTGCATTATTGCATAATTAATGCTTATTTAAGTGTTAATCATAACTTAGTATTATCGCGGAACGAGATATAACATGATCAATGAAGGTGTTTAGCAATTGCTTTATTAGTATTAATAAAGTGCTTATGTGCTTATTGTTAAACCAAACAATTTTAAGTGTTTAGACGAAATTGCTCGAACATGTTTATTTAACAGTTTTCAGCTAAATAGTTTAAGTGCTTATATGGCAAACACCCCCTAATCATAATATCTAATTAGATAGACAGAAAGAAACCTTATGGATCACAATATTGAACACCTGGGATTAAATTAAAACAAGTGAATTTGTCCTTAACTTTATTATTGCATGGAAGCTGCATTTGTAGACAGTTTGAGAGCAAACTAAACAGCGAAACCTGTTTCGAGATATGCGACACCGCAGCAGGCAAGATGAAACCAGGTCAGAAGATACTAGAGTTGTTACTTGAAGGTGGAGCTTCTCAGCTAGCTTGTGAGGAAGCTTTGCTCGAAGCTAGCCACCTCGGTCTAGCCAAATCGGCTAAAGCTCTGATGGCATCTGAGCTCAATGAGCTCGATGCATTCTGCCGCTAAAATGTTTGCAAGTCCATGGCCGTTATTTAATGCGTCATGTAGAGGATATGTTGATTTTGTTGACACACTTCTAAAGGTAGACATTATGTTAATTATAGCTACGTAGCATTTTTTTTAAATGAAAAACGTAACTTGAAAATTTTTTGTTGTTGCCTTTAAAGGCGACTTATACATTCTGTTTTTCATGACAGTGTGGAGTAGACATGAATGGAACTGCCCGTGTATTGCTTCGGTCATCCAAGCCTTTTCTACATGCTGATGTTAGTTGTAACGCTCTTGTTGCCGCTACTGTAAAATAGCACGATATCCCATTGTTCGGCCTTTCTTTTAACAGTGAAGTTTTATATGCATATTCGCAAGATTTGATGGAAATTAGTCCTCTAAATAAGAGGGGTGTATAAGTGAATGGGTCAAATGGGTTAGATAATGATTCACAACGGGTGAATTCTGGTCTGGGTCAAAACACGTTGGGTTGGCCAAATCACTTTCTGTTATTGTTTTAAGACTTAACAAATCCCTTTTGTTTGTTAAAAAATTTACTCATTTGATTCGTTATAGTTAAAATGTAACCACAATGGACCCATTGATAAGTACTGCGTAAATAATGTTGATCTTTGACCAGGCTGGTGCGAGAACAGACACAAAGGTAAGCTTAGGAGCATGGTCATGGGACATGACCACCAGGAAAGAGTTCCGCGTAGGGCGCAGGACTATCCGAACACAAACACCCTCACATGTCGCAGACGATTATTTTGAACAAACTCGGTACACTCTATTAAACATGCCCTCCAACACATCTCCCCAAACACCCTCATTGATGGAAGAACAATAACTCCACCATGCCATCCTATGTGCCAATTGTAAAAGAGCCAGTGATGAAGTTTAAGTTACAATGTGGGGCTGATCCCGAGATCCCGTCCAAAACCAGCAAAGGACTGGTTTCTCGGGATAAATTCATTTGGCTGCACGGTATAGGTTAATTTGACGAGTGTTGAACCACTTGGTTGAGGCCCGTTGTAACCTTGACTCGAAAAATGAATTAGGGGAAACAGCATTGATGATATGTGCTAGACATAAACATGTGGAGTGTCTAAAGCTTTTGGCGCGTTCTGGTGCTGATTTCGGGCTGGTTAATTTGGTTAACAAATGTGTTCAGTCTATAGCGGGCTCGGTAAAATGGACACTAGGGTTAAGACAAGTTATTTTAGACGTGGTTCGGTCTGGGAAGGTTGTTTACTCAACCGACACTTCGATATTCTCGTGTTTGATGTTTGTTACTCGAGTTAATGATATTGAAGGTTTGAAAATACTCGTTGACCAAACGGGTTTGGTTGATCTTGATGAACAAGATGAGAACGGGTACTCTGCGGTTATGGTGGCCGTTATAAATGGTTATGTCGAGGCGTTTCGGTTGCTTGTTTACACAGGAGCTAATGTTAACCTTCGGAATAAGTATGGTGAAACCGCGATTAGTTTGTCCGAAGCAAGTGTGAATTCTGGTGAGTTTGAAAAAGTTATGCTTGAATATACCCTTAATTCGTGTAACCACGGGTTTTACACCCTCCATCACGCGGTTTCTAGAGGCGATTTTGAAAGTGTGGAAAGATTAACGAACGGTGAAAAAGACGTAAATTCCCCAAATACGACGATTTGATTACTCCACTTATGCTAGCCCCGCGAGAGGGGGGCCATGGAAATATCGAGTTTTTTTAATCTCAAATGGGCTATTTTGTGTCATTGAGAACGCGAGACAACGAAACAAGCTCTAAGTTTAAGCTCGTGAACACGGGGTTTGGAAACGATGCCGAACAGGTTTTATTAGACCATTTCGCCCGTGGGGTCGTGTTGAGTGGGGCTCGGGTTAAGAAGCATTGTAAAGGGGGTAAAGGGTGTCCACATAGGAAAACTTTAGTTATGGTGGAAGGGAGTGGGCTATTGAGATGGGGGAAATCGAGTAGGCGCAACGTGGTATGTAAACGAGCAGAGCTGGGGCCGAGCTCGGTGTTTAAGTGGAACCGGCAGAAGAAGGGTGATGCGGATGAACCGGGGTTGTTTCGAGTGGTTACGACTAGGAATAAAGAGGTGCATTTTGTGTGTGAAGGTGGCGTTGAAATGGCTGAGTTATGGGTTAGAGGGATTAAACTTGTGACACAAGAAGCTATCTTTGGGAAATAATAAAAGTTGAGAGAGAAAGACTTAGAAAGTCAAAAGTGGACAATAATTTTGAGACGGAGGTAGTAATTTTTTACAGTACTATTTTAGAGGGATAGGTATGGTGGCATAATATATCCACTCATTTTGGTCTCATTGGGTGTCACGTCATCTTTTCACTCCCATTTCAAAATATTCTTTTACTCATAACAAATGTTTTAAAAACCGGTTTTTAAATTGACCCGGCCGAGCCACCGGGTCACGGTTCAACCGGGTTTTTCGGCCAAAACCGGCTTCCGGTCACTCAACCGGTTCACGGTTCAACCGGCCGGGTCAACCCGGGTTTTAAAACATTGCTCATAACATACCATCAAACTCCTCATTTTGGCCCACCACCCACAATTTTATTTTATTTTTCTATTTTTTCACACAAACTAAATTCACTTCATTCAAATTAAATACAAAATACAATACGATAATAAAAAAAATACAATACGAAAATTAAAAAAAAGTAAAATACGAAGATCAAATCTGGCAGGCTGCTGATTATTGTAGTTCATCTTTTGTCCTGCCTCCTTCTCAAACCTGTTAATCCTCAAGGAGAGCATGTACCATTGCCACTTTAAGTCCATTTCATCCATCTATCTCCAACTGATCAACTCTGGTCAGAATCCCTCATAAGCAAAGTCTTGATCTTTTTCCATTCTCACAACAAAGAATGCAAAACAATTCCCTTAAAACTATATCAAAAACGACCAGATGTCGAGAAACAAGTAACATATAACGCTGCTGATCCAAGAATACGTAGCTTTTGTGCCAGAGCAGGCAGTTCCAATGAAAGCAGAATGCGTGGGAGCAACAACAACTTTCCACACCATAAACTATGACCAATTATTCTTGAACATCAAGTTCAAGTGACCTTTAGTTTGTATACACGATCATCAAAACACATTGACTCTATAAGGACCTCCTCTTGTCATTTTAATGCCAAAGCAACTTGCGACCGCTGTACGAAGAAGAAGGTGCTTTAGACACTTCAGTTGATGTCATTCATTGTCAGGCCTTGCCTGCACACTTGATTCAATCAAACTGACTCAGAATCTTCTGAAACCTGTCCATAACCCTTGTGTAGGCCTACTTCTTCTATCACAAGGAAATTCTGCAAACAGCTGTTTGAGCATAGACTTCTACAACTTATTTTATTCTTCATTCTACCAACCTAGCCTTAACTGCCTTCCAAACCCTTGCATCATCATAATTTGAAAATCGCATATGATCTCAGGTAGAGCCTGAAGCAACAATGTTCTCACCATATTCTCACCTTTGTACAGCAACATGTTTTCATCAACGGAGAATCAGGAGGATGAACAATTGTATTACCTTTTGCATCTTTTTCCATTCCCAAATCTCTTTGGGCGGTTCCCTTGCGGAACAATCCTCTCAATGATATGATCAGCATTCAGTAACCAGTACATACTGACTCCATCTTCATAAGCCCATATCTCATATTTTTTTTCCTTCTTTACTAAGAAATTTTCATTGATTGGCAGAGATAGTGCTGTTTGTAACTGTTGAAACTTTGTGATCTGGACTTAATAAGGTCTGCTGACGCAGTGAGTTGGTTTGTGCAGGATGAGTAATGTTTAGTGTGAACAGCAGGTTTGTGAGAAAGCAGTTTGAGTGAAAGTAGGCATTGGTTGAAGTGGGTCAGCAAATAGGCATGAAGGTATCATCATGAGCTGAATGATGGTGAAGCAATGGATTAGCATGAACGGTATCATCTTGAAGTGAATGAAAGGTGAAGTAATGAATAGGGGTTAAGAATGAAGTTAATGTAGACTGGTGGGTAGGTAAAAGTAGCATGGGTTCTTAGAACCCAAACCAAATATTATTTTCAAACACATAAATACACATACAAACAAAACTAACAAATCCTACAATAAACACGAACACACAAAAGCTTAAACAACACCATCACATGTAATCAATATATTTTATTTAATTTCATAGGATACTGATGAGTTTTAAATAAATAAAAAAGTAAAATGTAAGGATCTGGAACTAGATAGATCTTCTAGCCTTTGTGATTGTATAGTACTTATATAATCACAAGCACATACGTGAGAGACTCTAGCAAATGTTTAGGCGGAAACTAAACAATTCAATAAAGAAGAACAACTATATGAACAACGATCCTCTATGGATCTTTCTATTGATAATAAATTGTTTTTCTAATTTGCAATCGGTGCCAATCCCTAATGCTAAAGGTTTCTTTTATAGAGAAGAAACCCTAAATTGGTCAACAAGAAAACTAAAATCTCGTAAGAGATATACATCAATATCAATCTCTTCCTAATTTATCTCATCCCTATATTAATGAGATAATACTAGAATATAACTATAATTCCCTAATTACATTAATTACGTCTATAAATAACAATCAGCAGATTCTATCTCTGTCAGCAGGAACGAGGAACGAGAACATGACTACTTGAACTATCAGCAGGAACGACTTAATGCTATCAGCAGAAACGAACATCTCTAACAGCAGAAACGACACTTAGTCGTTTGTAATTTGTCCCAACAATCCTCCCCTAAACTTGGTGTTGACTCCGTTAATTCCAAGTTTCTAGATAGATCTTCTCGAAGCAAGAGGATTGAAGAGCAGCAGGAACAAAGTAAGCAGCAGCAGCATACAATGTAACCAGCAGCAACACAAGCAGCAGAAACAAGAGAAGCCACAGCAGCATCAAAGGAAACAGCATGAACTCGATGAACAGCAGAATCAACTGAGGCAGCAACATCTCTAAGCAGCAACTTCCATTCTTTGCAGCAACATAAGTAGATTTGATAAGCCTTTACCAAGTAGCTACTCACTCTTGGGCTAGGTGATACTTTGGTGAAAACAAACACCCTGGTGTAACAACAACCAGTCCAATTTCTCAGAACGTGAATCAAGGGTGAATTGGAATACCCTAACAGTTTTTGGCAAACTGTCACAGCCATACAACGGATTTGAGAAAGTCTTTACCTGTAGCCGTTTGCTCAGGACTAGCCAACTCTTCATACACAGAGTAATATGGTGAGTCGAGAACCATACAATTTTGAGTAAATTGTCAACTATCAACGGATTTGAGAAAGTCTTTACCATGAGCCGTTTGCTATGGACTAGCCACTTTTCATCCAAAGAATATGGAAAGTGATAACCATCCAGTTTTGGGTAACCTGGCAACCATCAACGGATTTGAGAAGGTCTTTACCAAGAGCCGTACCCTCTTGGACTAGCCACTCTTTGTTACAAGAACATGGTGAGTGAAGGCCATAGGATTTTTAGCAAACCCTTACAGCTATCAACGGATTTGAGTTACACACCAAAGCCGTTTGCAATGGTGAGCCAGACTCTTTCTTGGCTGTTAGCCATGGTGAGCTGAAAACCATTTGTCGTGCAGTGCAAGCACTAACACCAAAGTTATACAACACTATACTACAAAAATAGAAAACTAAGAATACACACATTTTTTTTAATATGAACGAAACTATGGAAAACAAACACTAACTAAGACACAAACTTACAGAGGAGCAGATGCAAGACACTCATAGGATTCTCGTAAGCCAGCTTGAACTGTCTGAATAACACTCCCAGCAACAACAACATCCCGACAGTATGAGGGTGGAACTGTGAGCCTGTGGCGTAACATCCGTTCAAGCAGTGTAGCCCGAATAGGATAGACATAGTCCACAAACATATACACAGTTTTCCCATTTGTTAAGTCCAAGACATGAACAGAGCTCCTGGGATATAACTTCCAGCTGCTCACAACCCATTCATCTTGTGTTCTCCAAAAATCTTCCACATCATCAGAATGAAGGGACTGACACAACAGATTGACATCCTGATTCGCTGATGGTACGTATATAAAATACCTCAAATGCAAATTTCAACCAAATGCCCTTAACCAAGGGAAAAGGTCAAAAGTTACACAA
>BQNB010151170.1:0-15936 GCA_026074375.1 Tanacetum coccineum
AGTTTATGCTGGACAAGAATTAACTTACTCTTACACTGGATGACTTCAGAACAATCTTTCATCTTCCACAAGCAACTTACAACAATCATAATTCATTCGTGGCACCACTATCATTTTCTAACATGGTTCCATTCTACAAACAACAATTGGGCTTGACAATGGAGCTGAAGACATCATCAAGTTTCAAGACAACTGGTCTTCTGCAGCCATGGCAAATTTTATGCAAGATATTCTCCAAATGCTTGACAACACGTGTCACTGGATGGGATCAACCGTCATTGCAGATAATGCAAATGATGTATTGCTTTGTCAATAACATTCATGTGGATTATGAGGAGTTACTATGGGAAGGAATTTACTATTCGCTTCATCATCCAACATCTTCGATTCTATATCCAAGATTTACAAAGATCATCGTCAGTCATTACATGACTATCTTTCTTGAAATCTCAAGACGTGCTCGAGACAAGTATTAAATTCTTCAAGATGATGATATCATGAAGAATATTTTTAATTCAGGAAGACACAAAGACAAAGTTGGAATGCAGATACCAGCTTGGATGATCGTTGATGAAATGAAGCACACAGAGCATTATCGGATGTATGTGGAGGTGTTGGGGATAGATGTTCCTCTGACTCAGTCACAGCCGACTGAGTCTACCCAGGGAACGCATAGGACACCTAGCGCCCCTAGGTCACCTAACCCTAATAAGGAAGCAGCAGAGTCAAGTGCTCCAAGACGATCAACTGTGATTCGTCTTCGTATCCCTGAAAGGAGATCCACACGTCTTACACCACCAGCTCCAGTGCCAAATGTTGACAAAGCAGATGAGATGATTTTACAAGATACATTACAAGTTAGTCTTGCTGAGCATAAAAGTCGTGAGGAGCAGGAAGCAAGAGAAAATGTGGCACTGGTTGATGAGCACTTGGCATCTGAAGAAATTGAAAAGATGGTGGATGGACAAGAGAATGTTGTTGATGATAGTTCAATCCCTAGGAATGATGAATCAAATATTCCCGGCACTAGGATAGAGCCCAGGAGTAATAAGGAAAGTCCGGAGGTGGAGATTACTAAAGATAAGGAGGTGGAGATTACTAAGGAGACTCCAGTGGTGGATATTACTAACGTTGTTATACCAGTGAATGTAAATGATGAAGATGAAGAAATAACTGATGAGGTGTATGAATTAAAGAGAAGGGAGAAAGGGAAGATTGTAGAGGAGACTAGGAATTCACCAATCCCCACACCAATTAGATCTCCTAGGATTCATACTAATCTCGTATCTTCGGATACCGAGAAACTCCAGGAATTGACGGATACTCATACTACATCATCATCAAGTTCACCTCACACAAAGTTATCTAAAACGAATCGACTTCTATCATTGTTCAAGACAAAACCTACTCGCTTCAAACGCTACAAGAGCTTCTTTCAGGAGTTACAGGGACGTTATGGTTACTTGTTTGCACATCTACGGGCGAGGTTCATGCCAAGGAAGTCATTCGATACACTTGCTGATAATCTTCATGATGTAATGGTTGAGACATTACCCACTATGGTAGATAAACACATTAAGGAGCAAGTTATGAAGCAAGTTCCTGAACAAGTTCGGAATCAAGTTCTAGTGTATGTTGCGGAAGGGTTGATTCTGGAGAGGCAAAAGGCTAAAGAAGAGACGGAAAGATTGATTGCTAAAGCTATTCTGCAGGAACGTGGAAATATTCAGGCTCAAATTTCGACACAAATTGAGAATGCAATTGCCAATGTCATTCCTTCTCAAGTTGATGCATCTGTACGAAATTATATGTCTGGCCATATTCTTCATGTTCATCCAGCTCAATCACAAACATCCTCTGTTCCAGAACAACAATATTCAACTGTACATTGTAGGAAAGCGATACTCAATTGCAACAACAGACATAGCTATATGGTTGGCTTCCAGATTGAAGTTGGAAAGAATACAGTCTACAAACTGCGTGGTAGATCTCCTGCCGTTCGCCCAAGAAATCAGGACGTACTCATGATGATGCTCATTCTTGAGGGGGGAGAATAGGCAAGTGGCAGAGACATCGGAGTATGAAAAGCTTATGTTATCTGGAGAGTCATCATCTGGACTAGTTTTTTAAGAGGAACATGCTCCCATCAACTTCAGGAAATCAAGAGCAGATGTTGTTTTTGATTTTTTGACTGACTCTTATGCTTCGGTGTTGATGAATTGCCAACGAAGCAAGTATCAAAAGACATTATGAAGAAGTACGTTGACCTTGATGAAATAGTATAGCTGAGAAAGATGGATGATGAGAATGTTGCGAAAGTGATGTACTTCAGGGAGATGTGCATCAGTATCCATTGATCAGATGAAAATTCTTGAAGCGTGACATTGTTTGGAGAGTAGAAAAGAAATTCTTGTCATCTCTCACTCCACAAAAGACCACACCATTAGATCTTGCTGATAAAAAAGATCCTGAAGCTCCAGCATTATCTCTGATTAATCAAGACCTTTTGTATTTGAAGAAAGGAAATTCTGGACCCGAGAAGATAGTTTTGTCACTTCACAAGTTTCCAGCAATTATCTTCAACGATGATGATATTAAAGAACAAACTTCCAGATGGGTGAATAAGAGTGTAAAGAAATTCAATCCTTATGCTCGATATGGTGTTGAACATTGGAAGAATCCTCATACAAAGATCTTTTACATAAGGAAACAGAAAGAGCCTGGAAAACCAAAGGAAGAGATTTATTCAAATTCAAAAATCGTTCAAGTCATCAAGACGTACTGGGAATTGGGTCATGAACACAAGTTTATCACAGAGATTGTTGCAAGAAGAGCTAATGATTGCATCGTATCAATTACCGAGCCTGATTACAAGAATCTTAACATGAACGATATTGAGGACATATACTTGTTGATTATGAATGGCAAGATACCAGATTATGCAGATACAGGATTGCTATGGTCTTTATCAGTCTTCAATAGAAGTTCAGTGATATAGGAAAGAGTGCATGACTTCCAACTTGGAATTGAAAGCTATCAACAGAAGGTTAATCTCACTCCACCAACAATAACTTTCCCAGGAATTGAAAAGCATGATATGTTCTCCATCGTCTATGAGCCTGCGCATAGAATTATTTACAAGAATAGTAAGAAAGAGAAACGGGTGATGAGACATACAGAAATTCATAAGTTTTGTGATGCAACATTAAATAGAGTGTTAGAAGGTCTGAAGAGTTATAATAATGATGTCAAGTATGGATACGTACAAAAAGATCTCACCAAAGATGAAACAGAATACTTGAAGTTGTTTGAAGAAGAGATTGAAGAACAGGATAGAAGCATCGAAGGCAGTTGTGAAGAGGGAGATGTACGTGAATGGAAGAACCACTTGGGGTTAAGAAGAGAACGCCTTGAATAATCGATTTTGGGGAGATTGTTAGGATCATTAAAAGTGTCGATTATGTGATTTTGTATTATTTAAGTCATTAGTGTTTCTTTTGATAATGTCAAAGTAGTTTGTAATAAGGTATATTATGCTAAAAGAATGAAATAGCATAATTACCAAAGTCTAGGGACTAGATGTGACAAGTTAGAAAAATAAGGAAGGGAAGCCTCCTTCCCTCACCTATAAATACCCCTTTAATCTTCATTAGAGGGTGATGCATTTTTGTGACAAACTCTTCCATTTTCCCTCCATTTTATAGCATTTGAATTTCAAATACTTGTCCTTCTCTACTATTCTCTCTATGCATTCATGTTCGATATGATTGATTCAAGATTCATGTGACCTATCACTGATATTAAGAGCAAAACGTTATTTTATCTTAACTTGATCGAGGAGTAAACTTGGCATGAGAGTTACCCTGAAGGAACACCTAAATCACCAAATATCAAACACTAAAGTCAAATAAAAGTCATAATTTTGCTATAACGGGAAAGACTGTGACCTGTAAAATATGTTACCTTCATATATGCTCTCAAAAAATAGCTGCCAATAAACAATATTTGATGACAATAATCAATACAATTAGTACAACATGAGAAAAAAGAGTTCTATTATTAGTAAAAAAATGTTCTTGTAAACCTGGTTTGGCCCATCTTATTTGGGATATTGTTGTTGTTGTTTGTATTGAAGTAATCTGAGATCTTTTTCTGCAAGCATGGTGTATGTTGATGCATCTATGCAGCATTTGTTCTATCACATGTTTTAACAGCAAAGAGCGCAACATTATACATAGCGGCAAGTTTGCACACCTGTGTTGATGAGTTTATCTATTAAATAGTAAGACATATACAGCGTCTAGTTTTAAGACTCGTCAACATTAAATAGATAAAAACTTTAGTAAGACATAACAACGTAAATGCTTTATAAGTTAGAAACCGATTTACCTTGAAACTATCAACCTCTGATAACCATTTAGCTAAATAAGATGCGAAAGAGCATACATCTTTTGGGAAATTTAAGATCATGTAACAATAAGACATATCCTTCAACTCGTACGTAATTTCTCCTTTCAACTAATAAAAAGGTAGTGATGTAAGGCAAAAACATTAATAGATAATAATAATAGGTAACGAATGAACCAAAGTAATATGTCATTATGCTTATACAGAAGCAAACCTTCAGAATTTGCAATTGTTGCGATACTGTCATAGTTTGTAATCCAATGCTAAATGAAACGGGTTGGTATGTCAAACACATATTGCCCATCCGTTAGTTCAGACCTAGGAATTCCATTTTAGGATTCAGATAACCTAAGCATTTTAACATTTGGTTTACTTCAACAACTGAAAAACCATCAGAATCAATTTGATCAAACCAATTTACCTTCCCACCATCGTAGAGCCGATTTGGTGCTTGACTTAACTTACCATCATGGTGTATCTCTAATGAAAATACAGATGGAAATTTACCTGTAAAAAATAGAAAAATGTGTATTAGAACCCTAATTATGGAACCCCCAATTTGTAAATGAACCCTAATTATAAATGTCACTTACTGTATACTGCGTATGGATCAAATGGATGACCATTAGGTCTCAGCATCCATTCACCAAGCAACATTTAGGGTTTTGAGCACGGAATTAGGGTTTTGATTTTTGAGAGGATTATGATTTGTGAAGTATAAGGATGAAAAATGAAACGGTGAGTTGACTATTCAGAAGTTATAGGGTTTGATTAAGCGGGAAAGGGGAAAAGACGAATATACCCATGAAAAATACGAGAATGCAATATTACCCCCACGTGACTCACCGATTTAACGAAATCGTCAAAAATGGACCAAAAGTGGACACAAACTATAACTTTCGGACCAAAAGTGAACCTTTTTTGAATTTCGGACCAAAATTGGACTCTGGTATAAACCACAAGGACCAAAAATATACTTAACTCATAATTATATATATGTATATCCCTTGTGATTATTCATATCGTAATTTTAATCTGAAGTTTCATATTCTGTGAATGTAAAATAGCAGTGGGGCAGAATTAAGCAAGGCATGCCTTGTAGAGGCAAAGTGGTACCACAGTGGATAGACACCAACACTCCAAGAGTACTTGCACAATGCATGTGTAACAATAGCAAGTCATGTACTCACCCATATTATGTTTTTCATAATGGCAATTAAGTATTTGTGTATGTTACCCTAAAATTGGACGTTATATCATAAAGCATCTCAAGATGCAATATAAATGAAAAAAATATTACAGTTTCTTGATCCTTTTATATTGGAGATGGACAATAGCTTCTTTGTTGTGACTTGTGAGAATGATGTTATTGATTATTTATCATGGTTGATAAACATGTTACGAATACACAATGGTTGAATCAATTTATGAAGTATATTTATTTTTAACAAACAAATTTGGATTTGGCCACATAAACCTTTATATAGGATATGTATGGGATTTGCTAATATAAAAGACCACATAAACCTTTACATTATCCATAAATAAATCTTTTAAACTTTAAATGATTTGCCAATATACATTAAAAGTTCATTAATTTACATATATTTTTCATAAATTTCTTAGAATTATTTGCTTAATATATAAAGATAATCATTATCTAAAAATAATAATAACAAACTTTAAAATAATAAATGATTTACCAATATACATTCAAAATCTATTAATATCCATATATGCCATATTTATCAATTTAAATATGTATAAATTTGTTTTAATTTTCAAAAAGATATGAAGCTAATCATTTAACTTTTTAAACACACAAGTTTATCACAAATACTACAATGATAATTTACAAAACCCTAGAAGATATCAAGATAATCATGTAATTTTTTTAACACAAAATTATTATAGTACACATCTTTATATGTTTTCTTTTAATAATCAATTTTTAACTATAATTCTTTATTGTTGATTCTCATCATCCATCTTTAATTTTACAGTGGTTTACACAATCGAGTTTCAAAAAAGAGGACTTCCGCATTGTCACATACTATTGTGGCTTGAAACTGAAGATAAGATAACAACAACTGCAAAGATTTAAAGATTCTCTGCTGAGACAGAGAAAAAAACCTTTCAATTTTTTTACACGACCAACTATACGCATCAAAATCTTCTATATACAACGTCCTGAATATATAGAATTATTATTTACATCTACTTATTATTTACATCTACTTAGTATTGTCTATATTATTATGATGTATGCATGTAAATGTTTATCTTTCAATTGACATTATCTTGACAATGACAATTACTATGAACCAAGGTCATACACTATCAAAGGTTGGTTTAATTTTTACAAAGACGGTATTCTCACACGGACAGCTATATGTCACACAATCAATAATCAAACGAAAAAAATAAATGAAGATTCTATGTTTACCCAAACACGCCAACCATTAGAACTAAACGACAAACATTGTCTCAAATTTTTTTTTATGAACCGTACCTGCCTGTTGGGCGGGTTATGTTACTAGTTATAAATATACTAATGAGGCGACAAAAACGCAGTCGTTTCAAACTGTGCAAATAGTTGGGCTCAACACCGGCCCAAACAAAAAAAAATTGCCGGCCCAAATTTAGAAAATTAATTAAAAGTTACAAAAAAAACCTTCAACTTTTAACTATTTACGACTTTTTTATATAATAAACTTTATTTATCAAATAAACAAAACATATCTACCGATTCATTCAGATCAAAAATATACGCGGAAAGATCTCCGAATTGCGAACAAAACGAGCCCAATATTGCAATGCTTCTGACGCACGCGCGCTTTTATAAAAAAATGTTGAAGTTTAATATAAATTATATAAAAAAAGAAAATTTACAAAACGTACCCTCAACTTTTAACTATTTACGATATTTTTATATAAGAAACCTTATTTATCAAATATATAACACATATCTACCGATTCATTCAGATCAAAAAATAACCGCAAGAAGATCTTTGAATTGCGAACAAAATGAGCATAATATTACAATGCTTCTGACAAACGTACGATTTAAAAAAAAATGTTGAAGTTTAATATGTATATATATATATATATTAAAAAAAATACACTTTCAAAACACACCCTAAACTACCTAATAACTTTAAAATAAATGACAGGGTCAGAAACGTACAATTCTATAAAAGTTTAAATTATATGAATAACCTATATTTTTTTGTCATTTACGACTGTATTTAAAAACAGATTTCGCGTTCATATTTATATTTATATACATACTAAAAGTCGTTCGCTCTATAAATAGCCTATACTTTTTTGCTATTTATGACTGTATTTAAAAACCGTATTGGCATTCATATTTATATTTATATACATACTAAAAGTCGTTCGCTCGCCCAAAAATCCAAGTCACGCCGTTTAAGTCTTTCGAGCCTCGTTAACGTTTATGAACTTTAATAAGTAAACACGTTTAGTATATGATTCCAGGTACATGTCATACTATATAAATACGAATACCACATATTTTGTTAACCAAATAAGTAAAAAATACCATACTCACTGTTAAAAAAAGCTCAATGAAATAAAATACATGTGTTGCATACAAGTTAGCCCCGCCGCAACACGCAGACACATTCCCACTGAATATTATTCGAAATTGATTCGTAAAAAATTATGCTTCGCAGCAACGCACGGGCTATCTTGCTTGTTTTAAAAAATAGGTTTATCTTAGTTATCCATCTCAAAAGTATTATCAAGACGTGGGCCATATTAAAAACACCAACGGGTCCAATGGGCTAAATTTGGTCAAAAGGTTATAACTAAGAAGTTCCTCGTATCATCACCATTTTGTGAAATTTTAAGATCATCGTATGACAGTTACACACATTCGCCACGGTACGTTATTCATTGATAATCTTTTCTAACATCATCAACTTGGTTTGTCTATTTATCTATTCTTTTGGCTGCACACTGTATGATTCATGTTTCATTTTGTCAACCTATAAATGTTCATTAGGTTTGATGGTTTTAGTTTGTTTTTATTAGCATAGACGACCCAAAGCCTACAACCAGGCTTCGGTCGTCTATCGTTTAATAGTTTTAAGGGGTGTTTGGAAATTAATTGTAATTTCTTACTCTGCATGTGTCTACTGCTTATTCACACTTATTTTATAACTTGTGAATAAGATAAATTGTTTCAGAAAAGAATCTGGACTTCTAAATAGAAGGGTATATATGTAATTTATGCAATCAGTTGCCAACTAGTTTAAAAAAAAAAAGCAAACTCATGAGTCATGAATGATTTCTATTTGGCCAGTAAGTAAATCCAGTAGTATAATTATTGTGAGAAAGTAGATTAGTCAATTGATATCGTTAATTGAAGTCAAAATAATCAAATTACTAACATTAATTTAAAATGCACATCCATTCGAAAGTCCCATAATATAGCTTTGAATCTTTTATATGAATTGTCGGAATTATCAGTCTTATTGTGATCAAGATTATCCTAGTGTTGTATTAGGCCATTTGTTTATACATATACTTGAGTAGAAGAGCATGAATATATAGGCTTGAAGCTTAAATACGTTATATACTTATATAGTAAACTGATCAATTTATTTTAACTGATTTTTACAGCATTACATAGTATCAGTCTAACAAGATTCTTATAACATGAAAACTCAACATTCATCTTTGGATAGAATCAGCAACCTTCCTTCATGCATTATAGAAACTATTCTATGTCGTGTACCGATTAAAGAGGCAGCAAGGACAAGTATCCTCTCTAGGGAATGGAGGTACAAGTGGATCAAAATTCCTAAACTTACGTTTAAAGAGCATAAGTTTGACATGCCAACTAAGCGAAGTAAGCAGTCCGATGCAAACCAAAGGAAAATGATGATGACCAAGAGGTGTTACTTTTTCTATGCAATATATCAAATCATGTTAGTGCATCAAGGTCCGATACTTGACTTTACCCTTGTCATGAACAAGGATAAGAAATGTTTTGAAATTGACCAAATAATAAATCATTTGTCGAGCAAGAATACTGTCAAGAAATTTAAGCTTCACTTGAGTAATTCCTCTGGATATAGATTACCCTTTTCTATCTTCTCGTTTCATCATTTAACTCACCTAGATCTCTATATGGTAGAAATTTACCATCAACCACCATTCAGCGGATTTGGCAACCTAACATATCTATACTTGAATGATGTAAACATACATGCAAAAACGCTTCTGCATCTGCTATCAGGTTGTCCGTTACTCAAAACACTCACCTTGGTAAGTTAATAATTACTAAGTATAATACATATCATCATGGGATTTCTTTACTTATCTGAATAATGTAAGTTGATGCAGCTTATATACGAAGAAAATATTCTTGGGGATGACAAGTCCACCTATATTGAGTTATTCAAGTGTTTAAGCGCGATTGAAAGTCTGACTACTTCGACTTGGGTCACTTCGGTAATATCTAATCACATTCTACGTAGCCGTATGAATCTGATTTAAACAAACTTTGCATGTTAATGATTCTTTGGTGTATGATTCTAGTGTTTTGACCCAGAAGTGGTTCCACAAGAGCTTCCAACCTCATTAGTCAGCCTTAAATACTTGTCTGTAGAACAAATGTGTTTGTTTGACTATAGGGGGTTACCTTTTCTATTTCTTTTGATCAGAAGCTCCCCAAATTTGGTGAAACTTGTGCTTGAGGTAAATAGCATATATAAGTCTATCTTTCATCCTATTTGTTTTAATTTTCGTCTAAAAGTATACTGATACAAGAAATTTTGAAGATTTTTGTATCTTCGGCTACAGATCAAGTTCTTATTGAGGATTCCAAAGACGACCCGATTACACTTGAACAATATTCAGACATTTGGATGGGGCATCTCAATGAAATGGAGATTGATAATTTCGTTGATTTGCCGCATCTTTTGGATATTGTGAAGCTTATAATGGCCAAGTCACCGATGTTGAAAAAGGTGAGCATATGGCTTTACAATGGGGTTACTAAGGATGAAGAGTCAAAGATAAGGAAAATCCTGTTAAGCTCCCCACGTGCATCACCACTAGTAGAAATCACGTTTGAGCGTTATGACTAAAACTCTAGTTTCTGAATGTATGCGTTAGATGTCATTGGATTCAAATTGCCCAAGATTACTCGGCTTCCTTATAGTAACTGCTGAATTTCCTTCATTTTTTTTTTGTTAAAGCTTTTTTCGAGTCTTGCATTCAGCTCAATTTATTTTTTGCATAGAAGAAGCTATGGATCCAATCGTTAGGTTAATAGATTATGGTATGGTGTCAGATGACCTTGATCTTGTCTTTCTAGTTTGTTGTCATTTGGCAAGAAAAAATTGATGTGGTTCGAGTTTTTTTTTTGTCAAGTATATTTGAGACTTCTTTGTGATGTTTGTTTTAGTGGTAATAAATTATTTGCTTTCCGAAATAAAAGTGTATATGTTTTGGAATGTGGTGTTATGGATTGTTGACTTGGTTGTGTTGCATAATTAGTACAGATGTTTACTTTTTCACGCATCTACTTAGAGCACTAGGTGTAAGGTGTTGTAACCCCACGCTATTGCAGTTTTGGTGCTATGGCGCCGCCACGCACCAGGCCTTGCATTATAAGCGCGCCACATAAGTGTTTTGGTATAGAACTGGTTCCACAAGAGCTTCCAATCTCATTAGTCAACATCAGATACTTGTTTGTTAAGCAAGTGTGTTTGTTTGACGATTGGGAGTTACCTTTTCTTATTCTTTGGATCAAAAGCTCCCAAATTTGGTTAAACTTAGGCTCGAGGTAAATAGCATAAATCTATTTCTTTAACCTATTTGTTTTGATTCTCATGCAAAAATTACTGATACAAGAATTGCCGACACTTCCTGTAGATAAGCAACAGATCCGGTTCTTCATGAGTTTTATGAAGACGACCCGATTACACCACAAGACTATTCAGACATTTGGTTTGGGTCCGTTACATTTTATAGTTTTTGACTTCAGTAAAAAATATATAATAAATTCATAAAACCTAACTTGTTAAGCTATCCACCTATCCGTAGTCCTCAACGTTCATTTTATCACTCAACTTACTCAAGCCTTTGTAAAAATCACTCACACTACATTGTTCGACACTTTTCACGACGAACAAAATCCTCGCTAAAGGTTTTCGCTGGGTTATATTTGGTTTTAAGAGAGAATAACCGAATAAGAAAATCGAAAAATAAACTACTCCGTGTTTATTTATTTAATCTCAAAAAAAAAAAGATTATTATTTAATTAATATATAGTATTAGCGACGACGTGCATCGTCGCTAAAAGTGCCCCACCTCCAAAAGTAGTTATTAGTGCTCACCGTTTACCCTATTCCCTTTCAAACCCTTCTTGTGAATTGAGTTCAAGTATTTGGGCTGAAGTCTCGTTGTAAACTTGTAATGGAGCTGAACCGAGTTCAAGTATTCTAACAAATACGAATAGGAATTAGTCTCGAGTTGCTGACTCGTTCAAACAATAAAATTTTGGAAACTCTACATTTGATGTGTTACGCCTAAGAAGTCAAATAAAAACATATAATCTCAACAGAATTAGATTTGTAAGAAAGTTAAAGAGCTAAAATCATGGCATTTCATATTTCATTTGGTAGTCATTGTAACACCTGAGGATCTAATTAAGGGATGCTGCTCTAATTGTATATAACCACTTCGTCTTTCACTGTGAAATAAGCTTATTCTAATATGCTCTTTCTGAATAAACGCTTATGTGCGTGCGTACTTAGCTTATAAGCCAAGCCACAAACCCAATCCAAACAGTTAATTGGATCAACCAATTGTGCTCACGGCGTATATATTTGTTTGTAATTCCCATTACAGATGTTAGCTTCTTTTTTTTTTCTCCAATACATGTGTAGCAGTTACGGAAAAGCTAAGAGATGATTTGTAGTTCTCTACACAAATGAAACTACTTGCTTAAAACCAATCACGACCAGAAACAATTTAATAAAGTTGATACGTCAAAAACAAAGAAACCAAACCATAAAACAAGAATCATAAATGCCACATTTTAAGTTTTTAACCATAAGACCAAAAGTTGACAAAGCCCACATAACATCCTTTCCTTGCCAAAATCTCAAAAATAACTAAGTCACATCACCATCATCGTCTTCCTAGATCCCCAACACATCATATCACCATTGTTGCAACCGCCAATTGAAAACGTAGTCCCAGTAACTAACAATGAAAGAGGTGAAAGTAACTATTATTCATTCTTGACATTATCCTATATTACTCGAATAACTAAACACTCTCTGTACACTGCGCTCAACATTGATATCTACCTCAGGTGATGCACGTGGGGAGCGTGAAATTATTCTTAACATCTTTAACTCTTCTTTCTTAGCAACCGCAAAATCAAGCACTATGTTCACCTTCTTCAACACAGGTGACTTGGCCAAGATACACTTCACAAACTCCATCTCATGCTTCAAACTGGCACATTTATCAATCTCCAATTCATTCAAATGCTCCAGCCATATATCCGAATAATCTTGTGGTGGGAAAGAGTCCATCTTATCATTTGAAAAGGATCCTGAATTTATAGGTCCGTACTGTCCATATATAAAGTGTGAGTGTATATTGGCATGTGAATCAAAACAAACAAGATGCAATAATAGATGTAATTTACCAGTAGCTTAAGTGTCTTCAAGTTCGGGGAGCTTCTAAGCAAAAGAGCAATAAAAGGCAACACAAATGTGTCACGATACCAAATACCCTCTAAGCATACATATTCAAGGTGGAGTAATGAGGCTGTAAGCTGTCGTGGAACCACATCTTGAAAAAAACACTTGAACCATAAAAGAAAATATTAATACAGCTTACATTTTTATTAGTTTCTTTTCAAAATTGAATCCTTAGTAAATTACAAAAGAACCCCTGTGGATTGCTCAAAACCAGAGAATTCGATGCTCATAGATAATAATTACCGAGATGGTCCCTCTAGCATCGAATTTATTTCGCTTTTGATCTCTAAAGGATAAAGGAGAGGAGCGAAATATGAAAACAATTAGCGTTTCTAGGGACTGTATCAGTAATTAGTATCGGCAAGGGACCAATTACTTATTTTCAAGCAAACCGAAAGGAAATTTATGTAATTTACTCATGAATCGATCTTACATAATCTAAAAAATATTACCAAAAGGAAGGTACTCGAAAAAGTCACTTGTTCAATCACCGGTAAACACTCGAACAGCTGAATCGTGGTGAATGTTTCAAATCCAATATTTCTGGAAACCATATCCTGCAACACATTACAATATTTAGATAAGTAATGAACCCCTATGATGAGGATATAAATGCTAGTAAGTAACACTTACCACAGTGATGCTCTTAAGTAAGGGACAATTGGATAGGAAACGTAGCAGCGTTTCTTTATCAATTTCTACATGCTCCATGTGTAAGCTTGTCAGGTTACCAAATCCATTCAATGTTGGTTGATAGCCAACGTTGCAGAACACAAGTGATAGGTCCGTTAACTGATGCAGTGAGAAGAAAGATAAAGGTAACTTATACCCGAGACTCAACTCAAGCGTCAGTTTCTTAACAGTGTTCATCCTCGACAAGTAAGAAATTACTTGGTCAATTTCAACACATGTCTCATCTGCGTCGACACTAAGGGTGAAGTCAAGTATGGGTCCTTGATGCACTAACAGAACTTGGTATATAGCAGAGAAAAGTTTAAACCTTCTGCTCATAAATATCCGTTCACTTGGCATCTCAAATGTTTCCTCCAGAAGGCACAGCGGGTTATCATCGATTGATACTTTGTTTGAAATTGGATACGGATAAATAGCAAAAAAGAGTTTAGGAATTTTGGTCCAGCTGTACCTCCAATCCTTCGAAAGGACACTCGTTCTTGCTGCATCTTGAATCGGTACAAGACATAGAATGTTTTCTATAATGGTTGATGGTAGACTGCTAATCCTATCCAAAGACAAATCTCGACCTTCCATATCAATACACTGTCATCTGCCAAAATCAATTCAAGATAACCTGTGAGTTTAATAGACAAGTGCATTCATGTTTCTGAGTGTATATGTCATGTTCTACTCTAGATATACCGACAAATAACTCAAATACAACAAGTTTAACATGACGACGGTTAAACTAAAAATTCCATACTATACATTGGTGTAGGCATGCTTCTTAACAGGGGAATAACTTTGGGGTCACCCCTCACTAGCATTTGGTTATTAAATCATTTCTTAATACTCGTCCAACTCTATATTTGGGATTCGTTTGACTTAATCTGTTTTTATTACTATTATAAACAAGTTTGCTCATAAAAAATGAAGCAGTGTGAATTATTAGGGGTATTTTCGGTGAGAAGCTTAAGCTTTTTCTTTATGATCTCAGTAAAAAAAATAATTAACTGGATGAGCCATGCTTTTACTTTAATAATATACGCTTCAAAACAATAATCGAACTACAAGTAGTTTCTCTAGTATGCGTTTTACTATTTGAAAAAACAAAATCACCCGAATAACCCTAAATAGATGTACAACGACAACAACAACATACCTAATCACGCCGGAGCGGGGTATGGGGGAGGTGGAATGTACACAGATCATACCCCTACCCCCAGGAGAAACCCGGAAGAAGAGAGACCGCTTCCAAAGGCACCTCCGGCCAGTGTAAGGGTGCGTGTAAGGGTGCAGGTGTGAGTTTCTCAAGAAATATGCGTGTGTGAAAGAGTGCAATGACAAGAAATTTATAGAAACATAAGACGAAAAGCAAGCAAACAAACATACAAGCAATAGACAAAAACCATCATAGAAACTTAAAGAATAAGGACATACAGACATAAAAGCATACGCCAGATGAGAACACAGAAAATAGACTATAGAAAGAGCATAAGAGGCAGAGGCAAAGGGAACATAAGCATATTCATAAGAGCATAAAAAAAAATGCAAAAATGCAAAAACGCAAACAGGAAAGGCACAAAAGGATGAACGCACACAAAGAAAAGGGGCCTAAAAGCAAAAAATAAACATAGACGTAAGGGAGCTGCGAAAAGGCTTAATAAAACCACAAAAGGTGAAGAATTGATGAGTTTAAGTTTATTGATCTCAAAAAAAATAAAAAAACCTACCGTGAAATTGAAGATATTAAATCACGAGCTAAAAAAATTAGAACTTTAATTGATATAATTAAATCAAGTGTTTAGCTAAGCTTATATGAGTGAGCTTATGAGCTTAAGTGGTTTTTGATAAGGCCCAAAACTGTGCCTTTTTAAGGAGTTGGGCTTAATTATCTAACATGTCCATTGCACTTACAATTTTACCCTCAATTTTAAACACCTTTGCTTATGAGATTTATTAACCCATATCCTTTTTGGTCGTTTACGAACATAAGCTAAACGATACATGTGAGCTTATAAGGGGGTGTTTGTTTCAGCTTATATGTGGGCTTACGAGCTTATTTGATTTCAGCTTATATAACATAAGCCCCGATTTTCCG
>BQNB010151171.1:0-15936 GCA_026074375.1 Tanacetum coccineum
ATTTTAAAATTCTTATCCCAAACACCCCTTTAAAACTTGCAAATTCATTTTTAGACTAAAACAGATTACATAAAGCTGTGAATTTTGAAAACTGATTAAGATTAATGATTGTAGAAGACAAATAAGCAAAAATCTAAAGTGAATAAGCACTTATCAATAAGCTAAACTATAAAGTTGTTTTAACTAATAAATGGACAGTTTCTATTAAAACTCAAACTAAACTATTTTAAACTAAAAACTAGACATATTAAGGAACATTAAGACTGAATAAGCAAATATAAGCAACAATTAAGCAAATAAGCAAACTGAAATAGAAATTAAGCTACAAAATGGTAGAAGAGAGTGTACCTTGATCCCAGCTAAACAGGGATCTAAATTGCTGTTTTAGAGCTTAGATCTACAAGCTAGCTTAAAACATAAGCTCTGAATAAGCCCTATAAGCCCTTCCCTTTCTGGCTTGTCTTCCAAGTGGCTTATTCAGTTGATTTGAGTAGATTTTTGGTGAATGACTTATTCAGTTTAGCTTAAAACAAGCTAAACTAAATATGAACTAGCTTATTAGAGCTTAATGAGCTTATTAGGTGATATCACAAATCATTTTAAGCTAAGATTTACATAACAGCAAAACAGAAATTAAACACAATTTAAAAGCAAACTGAATTTTATTAATGATAAAAGGAGTTACAATGCTTTGAAAGGAAAATACAGTAATTAAAAAGACAATAAGCTAAAAACGACTACAATGAGCTAGATTAAAAACTACTAAGCTAGACATCTTCTCCGTGTTGAGGAGGCCTCTATTTATAGTAGTGGGAGAATGATTCTAGAGCCTTGAGGAGCATCCTCATCTTTAATCCAAGCCATTGATTCCAAACCGCCTCTTAATCAATCATCCTTAGCCCTTGGATCACTTTTCCACGTATCTCAGCCAATAGGAGTGCTGGGGATTACTAGAGTGGCTAAATGGTGTCAGACGTGTCCAATCAACTTTCTAGAAGCATTCGTGTGTGTAGAGAGTGGAAAGCTTTTACCCGTACGTGTTGCAGGGTGAAATTGAGGAGGATGGGTGAACAGTAACAATAATTAGGCGCGTTTTATTATTTTGACTAGATAAGACTTTTGGTGGGATTGGGGTTTGACTATCACTTTAGGCTTGGACTGGATTGATATTGGATTTGGATTTTGGACTTTGCAATGTTTATAGATTAGGCTTATTTAAGGGGCTTAGTGTATTTCAAATATTAATGGGCTGACCCAGCCTCGTTAAACGGGTACGGGTTGGCCCATTAAAAATGAACATGCCTCCGGCTTTGTTTTTCCCGCGCTCTTTCCATTCCCGTGCTCGGTTTTGTCTGCTTTGTTTTTGTTTTTGTCCTTTTATTGAATATTCGTACATGCAAGACACAATTTACAATACAAAAGAATACAATGTATTTTTATGTCGTTTTTGGTCATTATAGACGCTCTTGGTTTTGTCCTTTTGTGGGAAAATGTTTTCTAGGGTAGTTTTTCCTGATTTAAGAGGGAAAATCTGATTTCAAATATATATTTGAATTAAAACATTTCTTATAATTACAAAAATATTTTGTCTACTTATTTTTGTAAAAAGGTTTTGTTACATTTATAAAAAGATAATGTTTATGACAAAAATTATTTTTTGATCATCCAACAAATTTAAAGTTTGTTTGTTCATACCTTTAATGATTTACGTCAGTTGCAAACTTATATTTGTTGTTGAAGAAGACTTGAGACGTCGAGAGATGTTGACGTATGAAAGCATTGATAATTTGTGATTACGAGTAACTTGAGCACTTTACGTTATGTGTTATAAGTTACATGTTTGTCATTACCAAAATACAAAGAGAATGTATAGATTAAATATCGTAATATTTGCACTAACATCTTAGTTTGATAAAAAGCTTGGTATTTACTAGTTACTTGTTAAGCAGCTACGTGACAACTTCTTTTTTCCTAGTAAACAAAAGTTTAACATAAATTATTTTATTTGGTTTTATAGCTAAAGTAATTAACTTGTTTTTATTATAAGGCTAATTGATTTTCTTGATTTCATTCACCAAAAACAACGAATATATATAAGTACATGAAGGATTCTAGAACTAACATGTGGGCTAGGCCTACAAACATACAAATTGGCCTAATACAAATTAATAACTAATAGTTATACAAATATATCGACTAATACGCCCCCGCAGTTAGAGCAGGAGGAGGTCCGACGATCAAGCTGGATCGAAAATCTTCAAACAAGGCCGAGGGCAGTCCCTTGGTGAAGATATCAGCATACTGATAGCGAGAGGGTACATGTAGAACTCTAACCTGAACAGCGATAACCATATCATGGAAGAAATGAATATTGATCTCAATGTGTTTCATCCGCTGATGTTGAACAGGGTTGGCAGACATATAAATGGCACTAACGTTATCATAGTAGACAAGAGTGGCTGTCGATAGAGGAGAATGTAATTCACGAAGTAGATTATGAAGCCATGCAGTCTCAGCTACAATGTTAGCAACACCCCGGTATTCAGCTTCGGCACTAGAGCGGGAGAGGTTGTGTTGACGCTTAAAGTACCAAGATAATAAATTATCACCCAAAAATACACAATAACCTAAAGTAGACCGGCGTGTAGATGGGCGACCTGCCCAATCAGCATCAGTATAACCAACCAGAGAAGTAGTGGCAGATGCATATAAGTGTAGACCAAAATCCAAAGTTCCCTGAACATATCGCAAGATACATTTAAGAGCGGCAAAATGTGGCTCCCGCCGATCTTGCATATAAAGAAATATTTGTTGTACTGCATACAACAAATCTGGATGTGTAAATGTGAGATATTGTAGCCCACCTGCAAGACTGCGATACAAAGTAGGATTCTGAACAGGAACACCTTCTGGACCCAGTTTAGACTCCGTATCAACTGGTGTCTGAGAAGGGTTACAATTAACCATGTGAGCACACTCAAGGAACTGAAGAGCGTACTTTCGCTGAGATAAAAACAATCATGTAGAATGACGAACATCAGAGATACCAAGAAAGTAATTAAGTGTCCCGAGATCAGTCATGTCAAACTCATTGTGTAAAGAGTCTATATTATGTTGAAGTAAAGATGGATAAGATGCTGTAAGAATAATATCATCCATATATATAAGTAAATAAGCAACCTGAGATCCCTGTCTATAGATAAACAATGAAGAATCGCATCGACTGTGATAAAATTCGACCTGTGTTGCATAACCTGCAAACCGCTGAAACCATGTCAATTTGTGGACCTAAGCAAGTTCAGATTCAATATTCGTCTCGCTGTTTATTCTTATTTGTGGCAATTTATGGACCTAAGCATACTGAAATTTTAACCATGTCAATTACAATGTCATTTATGATACAATATACTACTATTTACACCATTAATATATCCATGTGCACGCACGGTGTTTTAAACATTAATTATATTTAGTATGTTTTGATATAAGTAACGATACATTTAAATTTTAATTATTTAGGTCTACAAATTGTGTATTATTTGATTTTAATAATATAATTGGTTAAGAACGTAATTTTTTCTCTTGTAAAATTTTATTTTGGCGTAGTAAAGTATGTCTGGGTGCATACACGAAGTTGTTAAATAAGATTTTTCTATAACATTATCTAAAACGAGGTGAGATCAACATAAATTACTTTTTTATCAAATGGGTGAATCATAGCTATCCATTTTTTATTATATAAAAAAAACTCGTTTTCCATTTTTTTAAAGACAACATATCTTGCAAACGGTAAATCGTCAAGCTACGAAAAATACACCATCGCGACGAGAATATTTTCATTTTTCAATAGATGGACACTTTGTAATACTTACGACATTTTTTATGTTGAAATTTCTGCCTAGAAAAATCACATATGATTTGTAAAAACAACTGATACACGCACTAACGGGCAGAGAACCCGGTCGTATGTAGTGCAGTAGTTGGTAAATCCGAGGTCGTCCCAAGAGCTAAGGTTACTAGTTCTAATTTGATTTTATCATGTTTAGAAAAATGGTTTTAAGATTGATTTTAAAACTACAAAAAAGTAAATGCAGACAAGTAAATAGATAGAAGTAATCAGGGAGAAACGCGTGCTAGCCTAACCATTTCATTACTACTGTTATGATTACATTTTCCTGTGCAATGTTCAATTACAAGTTTTATTATTAATTCTAATATTGGCATACCTGAATTGGCATTTGAGGTCTGTCCTATACTTACTCTGTGATCCTAATTCCCCTAAGATCACTCGGGCAGGGCATCCAAGTTTGTAGTGGTTAATCCCCAACTATCCTTAAGACCAATTCTATAACCTATATAGATTATTAACCCTATCTGAAAGAGTTCCTGTGCTTTTTAAGTGTTTAATGTGACAAAGGCGGTAATATGGTTAATTCCTACACTAGGGATATGTGCCAATCTACCCTAGTACCTCGCTAATCCTAGGTTCAACCGGTAAGTCTAATAACAGGACTAACAAGATCTAAGCCACCCTCTACACTACCAAAACCCAGGGATCAATGAAAGGCTATAAGGATATCTAATAAAACCATAATTAAACAAGAAACATCAATCATAACAATATTAAATACAAGGCTAGGCCAGCACTAGAAATGCTTAGCCACTCATAGCAACAGTAAGATAAGAAATAAATGAAGAGATCTTGGATTGATAAATCATAATTCTTACAAACTGCGTTTATGAATGATTAATGCTAGAAATAAGTAAAGTGATCCTCCCTTATACTGCTTGGTGGAATGCTTCGTCTTCTAGAGGCTTTGTTCACCTTTTGTTATTGTGTTGTGAAGTTGTGAAGTGAGTGATGCTGAATGAGCCGTCTAACCCCTCTTTTTATAGGTATCGACTATGTTACGGCGTAACCATTATGAAGGTGTTACGCCGTAACCATGCTGAGTTGGACTTCTCTTTTGCAGGCTTAATTCTTGTTACGGCGTAACCATATAGTTCATGTTACGCCATAATGCTGACACGGATAAGTCATCCTACTTCTATGAGATGTGTTACGGCGTAATGATGACGAAGCTTTTACGCCGTAAAGGTAGTGCTGACTCATTTCTTCATTAATCTTTGTTACAGCGTAATCCCTTTGGAGTTATTACGTCGTAACTAGCCTTAAACTCTTTACTTGAATGATTTCCACGTCCAAATCCCGTGTTATTGGCTCAAATGCTCGCATTGCTTCTGAAAACTAAATATAAGTAATTAAGTAGTGTTTTCAGACATTTATAACATAATTATAAGCATTTTCATAGGGAATTTGATGTTAAAAAGTATTAACTATTTGATGTTATCAAATATCCCCCCACTTGACTTCTACTTGCCCACAAGTAGAACTGTTAGAATAATTCATAAAAAGATTTTCCCAATTTAACTCGGAGAAATGAATTTATAAGTTACTTATGCTAGAAAATATCAAAGCCGAACACCTCTTAGAAAGGGGATCGAAAACACTCAACTCTCATGACTAATCTAAGTGTTTCATTTCAGGGTGATCACTCAATTTCACAGTCATAGCATGTATTCTATCATAAGCTTGGAAGGTACACAAATATCTACTAGCTAGAATTAGGGTCTAAACAGTCTTAAAGACAACATGGGTGATACACGGGTTTAACAGGGTGAATCATCCTGCAATCTTTACCAAAAGCATTACACCAACAAGGGCGACAAATCATATATACACATCCATAACGATGGAATAGACATACATGATTGCAATCAATTCCCCCATTCGAGCAAAACTAAAGGTTAGGATGCATAATGATATAAGGTAGGATAAGACATGGGATACACATTAATTGGTGTTAAGTAAAATACACAAAACAAATAGTCTAAAATAATCTAAGGTTGTCATAACCGGCTACCGTCCATCCATAAGCCTAAGTTTTTAAATATGAAAATCTGATCCATAATGATGGGCTACTAGCTCAATTCTTCACAATCATACAGGTGGTTTATAGTTGCAACACCTTTATATATTTTTAGCACATAGATGGCCTATAGTTGCACCATCTTTACATCTTTTTTACAACTTGTTGGTTTTATAACACGTAACCCACATAGATGGCCTATAGTTGCACCATCTTTACATCTTTTTTACAACTTGTTGGTTTTATAACACGTAACCCACATAACACACGTATATATATATATATATATATATATATATATATATATATATATATATATATATATATATATATATATATGCTATAGAGGTTTATATCTTTAATTATTGCCCCTGCAGCATATGATACATAATATATATCCTCCCATTTGAGATGAACAATATGGAAAGTGATGAAACAGGGGGGGGGGTCTTTACATATCATTAATGATAGGTCTTCCACGATTGCGCAAAATTTCCGAACCCAAATCCCCGAACCAATGGACTTAAGTAGCCAGGTACTTTAACACAAAGAAAATACAGACTACAGGGTTGGTTAAGGCGAAAGGGTGTAACAATACATAAAAGGGGTTTTAAACATGGATTGGCTTAACAAGGTGATCTTGGGGCATCTTGCACCAAAATTGAGTGCAAACAGGGGTTTTCACATTGGAGGTCAACAAGTCAGTGTAACAAGTCGATAAACACACACATATAGGCTGTTTGGGCAAATTCCTAAGATGTTGCCTTCTCGAACTGTCTATTCCAACTAATCAATTAGGTCTCAAAATGATGTACAGGCCAAGTTCTAAAGTCTACAATACTACCGGCACACTCATATTTTTGTGGAGTTATGTATAATAGATGAAAATGGAATAATAGGCTTAACCTTACCAATTGAATTAAAGGATAATAGTGCGCCCGACAAAGATTATGTAACACCCCAAAAATGGGCCACAGCGGAATATGATGTTCCAGGGGGTATTACTTCATAGATCAATAGCACAAGATATGAGAATGGCCTCTTTAGGAGTCGTTTAATAACTAATACATTGGATTTAATAAATGGTTCGTTACAAAAGCTCATGGGCTTAACTTGTTTAACTTGAAAAAGTAAAGATTTCACAACATAACAATATCCCAAAATGTAATGCATGCAAATCTTTATGATAATATGACTTCAAAGACGACCATCCAATATATCCATGACTTGCACCTTATTGACCTGAGAAAACATGTTTAAATTGTCAACAATAATGTTGGTGAATGTATGGGTTTATAAATTTAATGAAGCGGATAGCAAGATTTTCCTGTAATAAAGTAACAAATACAGTATCACAAAAATGTATTACGAAATGCACTAAGCTCATGACACTGAAGCTAAACAATGTATGTATATCAAATACACATGAATGATGGTGCCCAATGTAGATGTTCAACCCGTAACATCTATGATTCCAAATGGTATACATTCGTCGTTTTCGGCCAACCGGTAAACTAGCAAGTGCTACTTACCCGAACGTGGATGTTAATCCCAAATAGATCTATTCATAACATTCGCGCTCACATAATGCAATTAACAATTACATCTATGCAATTGATAGTTCATGATGATGGGCATAGTGGGTTATAGCTACTTAGGCAAACTCGTAATATTTGAATTTAAAATGTACTTGCATCCATTTTGTAAAACAAACATGATCTCATCCCCGAGATTTGATAAATGATTGAAAAGTATAAAAGTGGGGACTATAAACTCACATCAAGTAATGATAACGTAGAAGCAAAGTATGAAGCGAGCAAGGTAAATGGTGCACACGAAAACAAGGCAACACTATCCGCTAAATAATAATACGCATATTATTAATCATGTAATATACTACAATGCATGCAATCTTGTCATTAGTATTGTGCTTGAGTTTGAAAGATATTACTTGTTTAAAATGTGTTTATTCATGAAAATTGGCCAAATGTATCGGGTCATATTCTCCTACCATTAAACATGTAAATTACGATATCAGACAATTTAGAAACTAGGTCGTGAGTACTTTTATAGTTATTTCAATAGACATTTGGTTTGGTCTCCGAATGTGTTAAACAAATGAATGAAGTTATAACAAAACGTATTTAAAAATTAAGTTTTCTTTATAAAACTTAAGGGACAAACGCAAAAGTTTATAATCAAATTCTGGACTCGTTACTTAATGAAATTTCAAACAAAAAGTGGTTTTGAAAACTAGGTTGTGCCCTCTACAACTTTCATTATTTAAGTTTTGTCTAAAAATGTCGTTTAATATGTTAAAAACGTAGCCTAACTCAAGGGGGTCGCGACTAGGCTTAAGCAGAAAAACGATATTTTTGGTTAAGTATTTTTCAAGTGACTTTTGGCTGACTTTGGTTGCGCATTACAAACTCATTACTTAGTGTTATGACAAAACAAAACTACTTTTGAAAACTAGGCCAGGTCTACTACCATTTGCCATTTATAAGTTTAAGTCTTGCTGTGGCTAAGTTAGTTAAAAACGAGGGCAAAGTAAGGGTACACGACCCATTCTGCCAACAGTATTAACTAGGCATAAACATGGCAACATCACAAACTTAAGGTCACATTTGCGAGTTCGTTACTCCATATTATGGCAAACTAAAAGTACATTCGCAAACTAGGCTAGGTCTACTACAATTCACCTTTAATAAGTTTAGTGGGCTGAGGTCGTTATCGTGATAAAAAAACAAGGCTAAAGTAGGGGGTGTCGAACCTTCGGTCAACAGTACTAACTTTGTGAAAGCAGTACTAACTTTGAGAAAGCAGTACTAACTTTGTGAAAGTAGTAGTAACTTTGTGACAGCAATACTAACATTGGGCCTTGATTGCGAGTTCGTTTCTTAACCATTTTTGATGATTCAAATTTCTAAATGAAGCTCACTATGCTGACTATAAAACGCCCCTAATTCCTGCCCTTAGTTCCAAATTTAAATGGGTTAAACCATGGTCTAAATTCAACCCAACAGGCCAATTTCTATATACATAAAATGACGATTTTGAAAATTAGTTTCCCGTTTTGTTACAAAGTGTTAGGGGCTCAAACTTGACATGAACACTACTCCTACACTATGATAACTTAAACTACAATTGTCTGGTGTATAAGTCCATTATTCCACGCATAGCCATGGTCTATGTTTTGTTAGTCACTTAGCAAGTTTTATTTAAGGTTTTACTATTTATTCTACATATGTCAGAAAGTGAACGAAAAGATATTATGTGTTTTGTTTTTAACATATTTCAAGCACACTACTACAGGCATACGGATTGCATAATAAAGATAAGTAACAAGAAATTATATGCTCACAAAAACTCAAAGACGAATGCGCGAAAAACTTGACCTACGGAGATGACGAATACTCGACTTCCTTACACTACACGTATACACGAACCAAACGCCCAAACTGATATTAAACCAAACTATTGCACCCCTATGAATGCGAACCTAAACATTGATTTACTGCCTTGGTGTGGTCGACTTGCAAGAAAAACAAAACCAAGTAAACAAAACCAAGAAAACCTAGTTAGGGTTTTCTTTGAAGTTTTAGGGTTTATGGAGAAGTGATGGTGTGAGGTTTGTGTGTGTTGTATGAGTGCCGAAATGACCAAGGATTTTTAAGGGCAAGAGGACAATGGTGAAAGGAGTAGGGTTATGAACCTAGTGGTTTGAATTCTTTGTGCTTTCTTTTCCTAAGTTTGCAAGAAGCCGGAAGTCCTCTTTTTATACTCAAATTGAAGTGCATGCAAAGTGTCCATCCTTGAGGTCACGTTTAATTGTTAATCCAATTAGGGTAAGGATTTCTTGATACTTGTACATGGTCAAAGTATAGTAGAAAAAAGGTGAGTACTGTTGGATGCGTGGAAGCAAAACCAAGAGGAGGAGCAGCCTAGTTCAACACGTGAGTTTGAGGGTTTTTATAAAAGAGAGGTTGGGCTTTATTTGTTGGATAAAAGAGTTACATTAGGGATGGATTTGTGTAGGGCCTTATCTTGTTTTAAAAATGCAGATCTTTATGAAGTGGTATACACGAAATTTAGTCTAGCTTGTATAAGAGTGTGTATTAGTTTCTTGTTTTATTTTTAATGTTTAAGAGTTTTATCATGTGCACCATTTTAAAACCAGTGTAGAAATGTTAGACTTGTTCATTTACTCTTTGAACTTACATGCTAGATGGTGGTAAAAAAAAGGATTCGGATGACCTACATTTGATTTTTGATTAGTTAGATCGAAAAATGGTAACTCGTGTCCTATTCTAGTCATTTAGAAATCCTAGTTTAAATCTTACTTATTAGGGTTTAACTAGACGATTTATAATAAGAGTAAGTACGCAAATAAAAATGTTATAAATAGAGAGAAAATAGAATTATGAAAATGCGTATTGGTGACCTGAAAACACAGGGTGTTATAGTTTTCCCCCGTTAAAAGAGTCTTGTCCTCAAGGCTCAGGACGTAACGCTTGACGACGGTGCGGTCTTGGTGAAAAGATGTGGGTATTTCTGCTTGAATTGATCCTCATGTTCCCAGGTAAACTCCGAACCTCGTTTTGAGTTCCATCTAACCTAAATGATGGGAATGCGACTTCCCTTCAATTGTTTGATTTCACGATCCATAACTTCTACTGGCTCTTCCACAAAGTGGAGCTTGTCATCAACACGTAGTTCTTCTAACGGAATCACAAGTGATTCATCGGATAGACACTTCTTCAGATTTGACATGTGGAACGTGTTATGAACTCAGCTTAATTGTTTCTGGTAGTTAAGTTTATTTAAGGGGGGGGGGCAATGTTCCGACTCTTCTCAATTACTTGAAAGGGCCGACATACCTAAGGTTTAACTTCCCCCGTTTGCCAAAACGCACAACTCCTTTCTAAGGTGAAACTTTTAACATGACCCTGTCACCAACTTGAAATACCATTGGTTTACGTCTAATGTTTGTATAGCTCTTCTGTCGGTCATGAGCGGCTTGGATTCTGCTTTTGATCTGGACGATCTTCTTAGTGGTTTCATGATTTATTGCAGGACCAGTAAGCTGAGCATCTTCAACTTCTGCCCAACACACGGGTGATCGACACTTTCACCCATACAGTGCCTCGAATGGTGCGGCCTTTATGCTGGTATTGTAACTGTTGTTGTAAGAGAATTCCACTAGCGGTAAGTGTTTATCCCAATTCTTTCGAAAGTCTAATGCGCAAGCGCGTAACATGTCTTCCAAAGTTTGGATAGTTCTTTCACTTTGACCGTCAGTTTCGAGATGATAGGTCGTACTCATGTCCAATCGGGTTCCCAAAGCCTTATGGAGTGCTTGCCAGAATAGTGACGTAAATCTACCATCACGATCGGAGATAATAGTAACCGGCACACCATGTCGGGTGACTACTTCCTTCATGTAAAGCTTCATTAACTTCTCCATGGGATCATTTTCCCTTATTGGTAGGAAATGAGCAGACTTTGTAAGACGATCCACGATTACCCAAATGGTGTCATAACCGTTTGTCGTCTTAGGGAGTTTAGTGACGAAATCCATGGTGATTTTCTCCTACTTCCATTCTAGAATATCTGGTTGGACTAGCAACCCAGAAGGTTTTTGGTGCTCTTCCTTGACTTTAGCATAAGTTAAACACTTGTTAACATAAGTGCCAATATTCACCTTCATGTTAGGCCACCAATACAACTGCTTCAAGTCCTGATACATCTTGTCAGAACCCGGATGAATATAATATTTTGACTTATGAGACTCGTGCATGACTAGAGTTCTTAAGTCGCCGTAACACGGTAACCAACTTCTGTTATTTAAACATAGAGTTTCGTCCGCACGGGGTTTCAATCTTTCCTTTGTAAGGTCTTGTCGGAGCATGCCTCCAACATCTTCTGTAGTAAGGTTTTCAGGTTTTAATGCTTCGGTTTGAGCTTCTAGGATTTGTTTAGGAAGGTTCAAGCCTATTGTCATAACTAAGGCTCGAACTCTTAGTGGTTTAGATCATTCTTTCCTGCTCAAAGCATCAGTAACAACGTTTGCTTTCCCCGAGTGATAACGAATGTCGCAATCGTAATCATTGAGCAACTCCAACCAACGCCGTTACCTCATGTTCAACTCTTTTTGATCCAGTATATGTTGTAAACTCTTATGGTCGGTAAATACGATGCACCTTGTTCCGTATAATTAATGTCTCCACATCTTAAGAGCGAACACCACAGCTCTAAGTTCCAGATCATGAGTTGTATAGTTTTTCTCATGGATCTTTAGTTGTCGAAAAGCATAGGCTATAACTTTCTCGTTTTGCATAAGCACGGCACCCAAACCCTTATGCGACGCGTCACAAAAAACAATGAAGTTTTCTGATCCTTTAGGCAAGGCCAAAATGGGTGCGCTACACAACTTTTGTTTAATCAATTTAAATGCGGCTTCCTCCTTTTCTCCCCAGTCAAATTTCACATTCTTTTGAGTCAGATTAGTCATTGACTTTGCAATTTTGGAAAAGCCTTCAATAAATCTTCTGTAATAACCGGCGAGTCCTAAAAATTGGCGGATCTTTGTTGGACTCTTAGGAGATGCCCAATCTTTAATTGACTCGATCTTTGAAGGATCTACATGAATGCCTTTGCTATCAATCACATGTCCGAGAAACTGTACTTTTGGAATCCAAAATTCACACTTGGAAAATTTTGCGTACAACTCCTATTTCTTAAGCAACTCCAAAATTAATTTGAGATGCTCTTCATGCTCTTCCTTTTTCTTTGAATAAATTAGTATATCATCGATAAATACAATCACAAACTTATCCAAATAAGGTTTGCACACCCGATTCATGAGGTCCATAAATACTGCCGATGCGTTTGTCAAACCAAAAGTCATTACTTGGAATTCATAATGCCCATAACGCGTCCTAGACGTGGTCTTGGGAATGTATTCTTCGTGAACTCTCAACTGATGGTAACCTAATCGTAAGTCGATTTTCGAGTAGACAATCGACCCTTGAATTTGATCGAACAAGTCATCAATTCTAGGAAGTGGATAACAGTTCTTCACCGTTAACTTGTTCAGTTCATGATAATCGATGCACATGCGAAAAGATCCGTCTTTCTTCTTGACGAACAAGACCGGGGCTCCCTAGGGTGAAGAGTTGGGTCTTATAAATCCCATGTCGGATAGTTCTTGAAGTTGTTCCACCAGTTCTTTCATTTCGGATGGTGCCAACCGATAAGGCGCCCGTGCTACAAGTACAGCACTTGGTACCAAATCAATTTGGAACTCTACTTGTTGAGCTGCTAGAATACCCAGCAAGTCTTTAGGAAAGACTTCAGGAAAGTCTCTGACAATCGACACGTCCTCAAGTCACTTCCCCTCCGACTTGTCTTTGGCTTCCTTCGTGGTAATGTGTGCCAAAAAGACATCACATCCCTTTGACAAATACTCTTGTGCTTTAGTGCACGAAATGATATTTAGTCATGATTCTTCCCTTTGATTGTTTCCATTGCCTTGAAAAATTAGCATCTCTCCTCCGAAAGGAACACGTACAATATTCTCGTCATAGATGATCACTCCATGCTACTTTGTTAACTAGTCCATCCTAATAATGACGTCAAAACTACCGAGTGGGACCGGCATCAAGTCGACGTTGAAAGGGTGGTTCATGAAGTTTAAAGTGCAACCACGAATTATGATGTTAACTCCTATGATTTTCCCATCGGCTAATTCTACATCATAATGACTTTCTAACGTAGTGGGGGTAATGTTAATCAAGGCACTAAAGGTATTAGATACAAAGCTCCTATATGCACCAGTATCAAACAAAATTGTAGCATAACGGTTGTTAAGGAGAAACGTACCCGTGATGACGTTAGAGTCCAGGCTAGCATCTCTTCCTCCTAAAGCATAAGCTCTTCCTTGAGCTGTGCCATTCTTGTTGCTATTCCCATGGTTCTTCAGTTTTGGGCAATTCTTCTTTATGTGACCAGTGTTACCACATTCATAGCATGCTCCTGCCTTTTGATTCTTGTTGTTGTTGTTGTTGGTATTGACCCGACAATCATTGGTAGCATGACTATACCTCTTGCAGTTTTCACATTTAGGTGCACATTATCCGGTGTAGTGGTAGTTGCACTTGGTACACAAAGGTAGATTTCTAGTGTAAGCCTTCTTTTCACCAGGGCCAACAGTGTATGCCCTAGCTACATTTTGATTCTTGTGGGATTGTTGATTGTTTCTTAATGAGTCATCAGCCTTTCTCTTGTTGTTATTCTGCCTTTCTGCATAAGTGCGTAGTTTTTGATCCATTAAGTCGTTGGCCAACTCGATAGCATCATCAAGAGTTTTGGGTCTTGCAGACATGACATTCCTATGAATGTTATCAGGAAGTCCACTGATGTACTTGTCAATCTTTTCAGTCTCATCAGCAAGAAATTTGGTGCACATCAAAGCTAGTTCTTGGAAACGCTGCGTATAGGCTACAACATCATTTCCCCTGACCTTGAGATTCCACAGTTTAATTTCAAGTTTCTTGATTTCACCTTTTGGAAAATATTTATCCATCAACTTCTTCTTGAGAGTTCCCCAAGTCATAGCATAGGAGGTATCATGACCTAAGGTTCTCACATGGCCATTCCACCAGGTTAGTGCAGCACCTAGCAGAGTGCAGGTAGCGAACTTCACTTGATTGTCAATGGCACAACCGCTAATGTAAAATACTAATTCTATCTTTTCGAGCCATTGAGACAGGTCAACAACGCCTTCAGTTCCCTTGAAGTTCAAGGGTTGACATTTCATGAAATCGGTGTAGGAACAAACACGTGCAGGTTGTACAGGCCTTCTGAGTCCTCCAACCGAATTATGGCTTGCATCATCCTGAATATGGGTAGAGTTTCTTTGGATTTCCCGATCGATCATAGCTTGAATATATTCTGGAGTCATGGCGTTGTTTTCTCCTTGTCTTGTTACAGACATCATTTTACTAATCACAAGAATACAAAGTACGTGAGATATAATTACAATGTCAATACAAATGGATATCATAATAATAATTACACCACAACACAATAGAGAATGAATAAAATGAAATCAACCATAACATAATACATCAACATTTCATTACATAATGTTGAATCATACATGATTTGTTTGGATACAAAATGACCACTAATGATCTAGTATAGAAAATGAAAATACGTCATAGAGTCTGTTAGCTGGGAGTTACCCATAAAGCTTAATAGACTATACAAGATAGCTAGAAATGAAAAGTACAACTAACAGCTACTACCGGCGTCCTCCACCGTATTAATTCGAGCTCTAGCCTCTAGCACCTGGGTACGCATTATCTATTTCGGTTTTAGCCAAAAACTGACCTAAACATAACCGTGCACACCCCTACTTTAAAGCTTGTAAAAACAAGCCGTATTAAATCTAAATCAAATTTATGTATCAATTATTATTAGTGGACAATTAATTTGACATATTTCAAAAAAGAAAACTAGATCGCCCCGATCGTAACCATACTTCAGTTTTACAAGAGGGGTTAAGCATACACGTATCTTGACTTGCGTCTCAAGTTCAGACCCAAAATTTAAGAGTATCTAGACGTAGAAGATCGACCCTAACATAAAACCCATTCGGCTTGACATGGTTTAATCACAAACCTTAAGTTATTCATTATTCAAAGAGCATATACTTTTTACAAAAAGAAGACTTGAATACCAATTGCTGATAAAAGTATGTGCCTAGCAGTTTCAGATTATCACGAGAAAGTTATCTACTTGGAACGAAAAAACTGCTAAACAAAATAAGGGTAGTTACAGTTTCACATTCGCTTATGCTAACACTTGGTGTATTATAACAATTAACTTGATACCTAAAAGCTTTTCAAGGCCAAAAGCTAAAAGGTACATAAGAGTAGCTCGTCTAAAGTAATCAGATTATTGTGCTATCCCTAATGCCATGAATGCACAGACTACCAAA
>BQNB010151172.1:0-15935 GCA_026074375.1 Tanacetum coccineum
GACACAAACGGTAAAAAAAAATAATCTTTGGTTCGGGAACTTATTAATGGATAATACCTCAATTGAAGGTATTATTTGTTGGTGTTATTTTACCAACTTTGTAACTTTTAAATATTCACAAATTAATTAGAAGAATCGAAAAATCCAGAAGAGCAAATATTTTTTGTCTTTTTGTTTTTAATCTTCTACTTATACTAAAACGAAAAATAAAAATATTTTTTTTTTACTTTTTTATTTTTTATTTTTTTTATATTTTTGATTTTCTTAAAAACATAACTTTCGAAGACGAAAGGTTCTCCAAATCACAATCGACAAACTTCAAACGAAAGATTATTAATCACAAATCCCCGGCAGCGGCGCCAAAAATTGATTCGAAGCAATTCTATACACGTAATAATAAAATATAAAATAATATGAAACTCCTAAACTACCCTTGAGGACAAAGGTAGTTAGAAAAATCACACGATAATATATAATAATACGTATATTTACCGGTAAGTGATTACCGGGTCGTTAAGTCCCAACGATTTGTGAAATTGAGACCACGTTTGTTGTTTGGACAATGATTTGAATTGGATCGGAGATGATTTGTTTTCTAAAATCCTAAAAGAGAGAAAACTAAAGGACAATTAAACCTAACTTTAATAACGGAAAATTAAACTTTAGCTAAAAACGCAAAACGGGAACCCTAAACGGCGGTTAAAAATTCTAAATTTCCAAAATTAAACCTAAATGATTTTTTCTCTTTTAATAGACTCTAATTGACTAAAAAGTAAGTTTAAAGAAAACAAGAACAAAAACAGAATTAAAATGAGCTTAAAAACACGAAAAACGAGAATGGAAACGAATTTCGTTCTTTAAAAATTGAAAGTTTGCAAATTAAACCCTACGAAAGTAAAATTATTTTTTCTAGAAACTAAATGATAAAAGAAAATTTTCTAAAAAAGAATTATATTTTTTTGATTATTTTTCTATTTTTTATGATTTTTTAAAGTTTTTAATAAAAATAAATGTTTAAAAATACTAAACTAGTTATAAAAATTCTGAAAAAAATACAGAAAATAGCTTGAACTAAGAGGGACCTAGGAAAAATAAGCTTGGTTACACAGCTTATCGAATAAGCTGTGTAATAAGCTTAAACATCTTATTGTACTAAAGAGGCCAAAATGTATATAAATACTAAATATTGTGAAGCTATAACGAAAAGGACCCCAGGACACGTTGGTTAGAGGTGTGTGGTGTGAGGCATTTATAAAGGTTGAGGATGTTGAGGTCGGGGGTTCGAGCCTTGCTCACCCCCGATTTCCATCTTCCTTTTTTTTTAAAACTTATAAAACAACAAAAGTTGGAAGATAAGCTGTGAAAGATACCCTTTTAATAAAGAAAAAAGAAACCTATTTTTTGAAAGAAAGCACTAAATAAGCTGTAAAACAGTGAAAACATGACAAAACTACTTAACTATATTTTTGGTTTTTATTAAGGAACAATTTATGAACTTAACAAAATGAATAACGCTGAAAACTCAAGATCAATTAGCTACTACTAGTTATGTTTACACTTAATAAGCTACTTAGAAAGAAATACAGCAAAGGATATAAGCCATTAAGTGAAATAAGCCAAAAAAAAGCTCACTTAACCAATTCTGAGTTCAAACAAAACGATAGCAACTTTGGCTTAACTTCAAAATAAGCAAATGGAACCTTATGATGCAAGACTTAGGAAATCCTAAAGTTATACTAAAGACTATTTAAAACTGATTTTTAAAAGTAATTTGACATTCAATAAGGCTAAGAAAAAGCTAACTAAAATAGGACATGCAGGCAGACTACTCTATTTTTTTGGTTTTTGAAATTTAGGAAAAAAGGAAAGTCCTAAGCTTGCAGATAAAAACAGAGGACTCTAAATTTAGCTTTTAAGACAAAATAAGCCATATACTCTATTAAATTTGGACCTACTATCTTCGTGATGTATGAAATTTGATAAACCCTAAAACTTAATTTTTACTTATTAAAAATTAAAATTGGAAATGGACTTTTTTTGGCTTTTAATACCTACTGATGCACTTGACCAAAAGCACAAAACTATAAAATGCAGACTTAAAAGCTTTGTTTAAACATCTTTAGAACAACTAGGTAAGAGTAATTTAGGCTAAAAACCACTAGAAACAAGTTAAAGCTAAAAGAGCTTATGAATGCTGAGCTATTGACTTACAGATTATAACTCACTATTACTATTAATTAATCCTATTAATAATTTGATTAATCCTAAACATAACACTTAAATCTATATTATAATCCTTAAAATTTAGATTAAAAATTGAATTTCAAGGCAAAATGGCCACTCAGCGTTGCATTAATTGTAGTTAGTACTGCTATGCCAAACACCCCTTTAAAAATACTCAACTTCATTTTAGCTTATGAAATTAAAATTCTATGAAATATACTCAATTACCATATTTTAATTAACTAAATTATAAGCTAATTAACAACTAAGAACATTCAAACAAGATTAATATGTAAGAATTAAAGCTATGCTAAATATTTTTGGATTTTTAATGATTTATAAGACAAAATATGAAAAACTAAGATCTACACTACAAAAGCTGAAAACAGATGATCAAATATGTTCAATAAGCATAGTAAGACAAAATTTAGCACAAATAAGCTAGCAAATAAGCAAATTAAGCAATTTTACACTAGGAAATTAAAGACAGTAAAAGAACTTGAAAACTTACAAAGGCCTTGGCTAAACAAAGGCTTATAAATGCTTAAGTACTATCTACAAGCTCTAGCTTATCACAAGGATAAGCTAGTAAAGGTCCTATAAGCTCTTCCATTATAAGCTTATCATCCAAAAGCTCAAAATCTATTTAGCAAAGTTATTTATCTGATTTAAGAGTTTTAAATAGATTAGATGGATATTATGAGCTTAATTTGAGCGTAGAGAATCAAAGATGCTAAAATGAGCTTATGAAGAGCTTAATGAAACTAAATTAGCAGGTATTAAGTATGTAAGTTTTATATAATAGTTTGAGCCTGAGATAAAGTAAAAGTAAAACTTGAAGTCTTATATTGAAAAGTTGATTACAATTCTGAAAGGAAAATTACATTAAGCTAACATTAAGCTAAAACATTTTGAAAGAAACGTTACAAAAGCTATTTTTTTAAACTACTCTCTATACTACTCCTAGATATATCCCTGTGAGTGAGGAACCCTTGTATTTATAGTTGCACAATGAGAGCGTTTTAGGCTTTAGGTTCGCTTATACGCTCCCTTTGATCTCAATCCTTCTTCAAAGCCAATCATTGGATCTCAAACTCGTGTCCATTGGATTAAATTGTGAAGTGAGTACACTGGGTTGCCATACGTGGCATTCCGTATTTACTGTTATTACGTTGTGTCAGACTAATTGTACTTATTTTGCATCTAATGTAGTAAAACAATCCAAAAGTCCTTGTGTGTTTCTTTCTTAAGCACTGCGTGTCATCTTGTGTGTAGCATTGACCAATATGGAGCCATCTAATGACGTATTACTCTACCAGCGTGTCTTTAGTCACTTGAATTGTAAGGCCACTCTCATTTTCATTTGTTCCCTTTGGATCTTGAGTGAGTGGTAAATCGGGAGAGACGATGAACAGTAAATGGTTATTACCTGCCTTTTTTATTCATTTTTAATCCGTTTGAAATATTTGACCGGGGCAATGGGCTTTGACTTGGGTTTTTTAAAAAAGAAAAGGGATTGGGCCGGGTGTTGTTTGATGTGGTTATTATAGAAAGAACGAGTGTTAATTCTTTATATATTAAGTGTTAACACCGGTAGGGTTTAGGGACCATGTTTTTTGTTAATATGGTTTGACTTGAAGGGTTGTTTTTTGGTTCTGTTATGGGTTTTGTATTTTAGTGAGTTGAACAGGTTAGACTTGTTGACCAAAAGTTGACCAAGACTGTTGACTTTTGTCATTGATAGCAACACTTTCGGATCTATTGTACACTCTTTATCCGTCTCCGTGTTCGTGTTTATCGGTTTTGGTCCATTTCTTGAGATTTTTTCAATATCACGTTCCTACACATTCACAAAGACAAAAACAAGCACATATAAAGCATTTTATGCACAATTTTATCTTTTTAGGGCCATTTTTGATATAAAACAGATATGTGTTTTCACACATATCAAAATTCCCCAAACTAAAGTGGACTTTTGCGTGTCTCATCGCAATATTATATGCTTTTAAATACAATACTCTCGAAACTTCACCCAAAACTAAATCTTTGAAAAGTAGCAAAAGGACTTTTGTGGAGAGAGTTTAAGAAGTCTCACAAGTTATAAAACACGCCCATTTTCCCTTTTTTAAAAATATATTTTATTTTATATTTATTTTTTCAATGAAAACTTTTAGAATATTTCGACTTTCGTTATTTTCATAACTGTTAGGGATCATAGAAAAATATGCATTTCGATCCGAGAATGCCCCAAAAAGGATAAATTCATTGTTCTTAACTTTTCACTTATCCAAACCAAGCTTAAAACAAAATCACAGTAAATATCAGTTAAGATGCTAACACTACTCATATTTGCAAATTTGTGAACTTTTTACTCCGACATCATTAGTTTTATCTTAAGTGAATGTTCTTTTATTGAATTTCATCCATGGATCAACGTTTCTGCAAAAAGTTACTACGTTTCACATTCCTACCCAAAGAAATAATGAGTTTGAAGGCACAGGTTACATCCCATCGTAGCTAATTTTGTCTCGGGAAAATACCAACCTGCGGCTAAGTGACCACGCTTTTGACTCAACATAATGACTAGTATCGGGTTTCACGGACCTTAGGTTCAAAATTCTCCTCAGGTTTCCGTATATATTCATTGCTATATAATAGAATAGTCAAAGTTCAAAAGGCATATTTTGAATTTAACAAAAGAAATCAATTTTTAATCAAACTTTTATTAGACATTCATGCAATATAACCTAGGACCTTTTAGAAGGCGCGTGCAAAACATCGAGTTGGTAAGCCGACATGATGACAGCAAATTTTTTTCAAGCCTCGGATTTTTATTCTACTATGGGCTTTATTTAGACGAATACCAGTCGGTTGTGAGCCGACAAGATTTGGTAGTAAAACTTTTATCAGACACAAAATTTTATTATTTTTTTTTAATTTTTCATTATTTTATTCATCATATTTATTTTTATTTTTATTATATAGGTAGATTATTTTGAAAAAAATTCAAGTTATAAGTTAAACTGAGACTAAATTTTTTGCTATATATTACACTAAAATTGGTTGATTTAGGTTTTGTCTCCAACAAACAGCGAAGTATATTATTCTGCGTTAAGAGCTTATGGGGTAAAAGTAACTAATTACATACATGAGTCGTAAGTTTTCCACACTAATCCTCTGTTTAGCATCCCTACTCATACTTAAATCTATCCTTTTTTCGTTATTCGCAATTTTTCGCGAACTCGCAATATATGCTTAGCCTAAAAGGTTAAGGAACAAAGCTAGAGTCAACAGGCTCGATTCAAGTCAAATTTACTCTTATTCTACCCAGCAGGAAAGTCAAAATTGTGACAAAACACTTATTTTATTTTTTGATAATTTTATAAATTTTCTATTTTGAAATTTTTGGTGGGAAAACGGGGGGTACGTGAGAACAAACGGGCAAAGTATGGTAAGATTATATCGGGGGAATAAATAAAAAGGGGGAAAAAGGAAATATACAACCCATACTAAATTAAACATTGTCCTTAATGTTTCCAAGCCTAAGACTTAAAAACCCCATACTAGAACTCAAAAAAATGCATAACTCAAGCCTGAAGAAAGTATTACAAAAATCTTTAGCCATTTATTAAGTGTGCTAAAAGATAAATGTTAGACGATAATGATCTTTAGGATATCGGATTTCCCCAAACTAATGGCAAGGTAAAGGCTAGGAAGCTCGAGTGAAACGGGACAAAACACCGAACACGAGAGTCTTCAGAAAATTTTGGGTCAATTCTGCAAACAATCACAAGTACACACACAACAAGAATCGGAGAGTCACAAGCCTCCTACATCACAATAGAATAAGAATGAATAGAAATGGAGATAAGATGGGGTGCCTCCCACGAAGTGCTTTGTTTTTGGTAACCAAGTCACATAGCTTGACTCGATCCCCAAATTCATTCGTACTTAGAGAAAGTGTGGAGATCTTGGACTACCTTGGGTGGTAAGTCCCCTCCGAAGTAATGCTTCACACGATGACCATTCAACTTAATGTTCGGACCATCGGTTTGAGATAACTCAATGGTTCCATATGGAAAAACTTTGGTGATGGTTTAAAAAGTACGGGACAACGAGTTTTAAGCTTTCGGAGGAATATCTTAAGACGAGAATTGAAGAGTAAAACTCGATCACCCAACATTGAACAATGCTGGTTTTTGATCTTGTGTAACGCGTGAAGCTTCTTCGTCAACTCTCGTTATAAATCCAAAGAATTTTCGTTAAGCTTGATCACGAAGTTTCATAAGTTCCATTAAGTTGAAGCTTCGGTGATCGACCTGCGGTTTTAAGTTCGATGTTAGCATTGTTTCATAGCCCAATTTCGCTTTATGATCTAAATCGATAAGTAAATGGAAAGATTTTCCGTACACTAACTTATAAGGCGTACAACCAATGGTGTCTTAAAAGCAGTACGAATGCCAATTAAAGCGATCATCTAATCTTGTCAGACCCTGAGGCACGGGTTTTCTCCAACCTTTCATTTTATAGATACGTTTTAAACCTCAGATTGGACTCTCACTTGAACGCTCGTGTGAGGGTGATAAGCGGGTTGCTAAACGTTGACGTGACCACAATATACTTGACAATTACTTTTGCAAATCTGATCATTACAAATGTGGGGTCCCCGAATCGCGTATAATAGCTCTAGGCTGTTTCGAATTTCGGGCAAAAAGGATTTCAAAATATTTAACTTTACAACTCTAGCATCATTTGTAGGGAGGCCTTTGCTTTCAACCCATTTTGAAAGATAATCAATGGGCAACAAGGATGTTTTATTTCCTCTTGGAGAACGGTAATGGTCCCTTGAATCATACTCATACATCGATGATTTCACAAACGTGGTTAACGTTTTGAGGCATATCATTCTCGTGTGAAATTTTGCCTTATCTTTGGCTCGTATAAAATGCTTTGTTCATTGTATGGGCATTCTCGAGTATATTGTAGGCCAAAATAAATCAGCATCAATACATACTTTTCGAGCGGTGAGATTTCGGCACCTATGATGGCCCTCGGTGGGTCCCTCATGAACAGCTTTGTGGAATTTCAAAAGCTTCTTGGCCCATGCTTACACCGTCGAATGATTTATCCGCACACAAGGTACGAAAATGATAGGGATTCGTCCAGAAATAATGGTTTAACTTACCTTGAAAAAACTTCCTCTTTTGTTGAGTTGACATTCTTTGATGATTAAAATCCCCGTATGGTAATTTTATTAAGTCCGCAACCATGGGGGGTTACTTTCACTAGAAAATAACTCAAGAGTTTCTAAAGGAAATGTTCATTTATGTCTTTGTCTTTCTAACACATCCTTATGAGGATTCTCAATGGTCTAGTAAATGTCCACCGCAGGTTCTCACTACATTTTTTATCACGATGGTGATATCAAATTCTTGTACGAGAAGAACCCACCGGAGCAACCTCGACTTAAGTCTTGTATGTTTATAAAGGTACTTAAAGCGTTAGTGCATACGTATACAACTATTGCTTTTGGATTAAGACATGATATGGCTGAACACTTTCAAAAGCATACACAACGGCATGCGCATTTACTTTTCTGTGGTAAGTATTGAATTTGAGCTTTGTCATTGTATTGCTAGCATAGATGTATAGGCTGATAAGTGCTTCAATCTTTGTTGTCTAAAACAGCACATTGCGAAATCACTTGCATCACACATGAGTTCGTAAGGTTAGTTCCAAATCCGGGGACAACTATAGATTGGATCTTCGGATAAGCTTCTTTTTTAAGAGTCTGAAATAGCATCAATACAATCCTTAGAAATACAAATGGTTTGTGTTACCTTCTCAAGAAGGTGAGTCATTGGTCATAGAAATTTAGAAAAGTCTTGATAAATCGGCGGTAAAATCCTGCAGGAACTAAGATATCTCCTAACACCTTTAACGGTAGATAGGGTGAGGTTAAGCCTTGCGAATAACATCGACTTTACGCTACGATCAACCTTAATTCCCGATTTTGAAATTTTATATGCCACACCAGCTCTAATTCTTTATCTTAACACATAAGTACACTTCATTAAATTGAGAACTAAATTTATGTCTTCACATCGCTTTAGCATCTTTTCTAAATCGGAGAGGCACGAATCAAAACTATCCCTTAACATCGATTGAAATCATCCATTAAGATAATTCCATTAGTTCTTTTCGATCATTATCATTGAATATGGCCATCTTTATACCGTTGAAATGTACCTGGGGTAGATCTAACACAGCCAAATGGCATGCGACGGTACGCGAAAGTTCCATTAACGCGGCATGTGAATGTAGTTTTATCTTGGTCCTGGGGATATATTGGTATTTGGAAATACCCTAAAAATCCATCTGAAACAATAAAACTCTTCCGGCTAATTTATCTGAAATCTGATCATATAAACGGCAATGAAAATGATACTTTTTGAGTCGCTTCATTTAATTTCCTATAGTCTATGCAAATCTCAACGGTAACTAAACGTGTCGGAATTTTAATTCATTATCCTTCATTTGAAACATCGGTTATTCCTCCTTTTTTGGAAACATAATGCACTGGGACTAACCCATGGGCGTCCAGACGACTTGGGTAAATCATACGGTATCACGAAGGTTTTAGGCCCTACCTTTTTGATTTACTCGTGGATTTTTATGTTAACCCGTCTCTTGAATTTGGATCAGGTCAGGTTTGGTAATCATCCTCCATAAAAGATTTTGTGTGTACAAAACGGGGTCGATACCTTGATGTCGGGATTTTCATAGCAATGGCTTTTTATGAGATTTGAGCACCCTTTAAGAGGCATCCTTAGTTCATTCATTCTTTTAAACTTTTGCATAATCACTGTATTACTTGTCGTTTCTTCAAGGAAAGCATAATCTAAGTGAGGCAGGTAAATCTTTTAACTCTAATTCCGGGAGTCTCTTCAATGAAGATTTTGCCTTGTTCACTTCACTTTGTTTAAGGTCCATCGGAGGGGGAAGTTGAAACGTGTCATTATTTAACTATTTTTCGTTCAAACAATAATTATCTTCCTCGGATTGCAATTCGAAATGATCAAATGGTCTGGTGAAATTGAAATCATCCTTTTGATAATCTTCCGATTTATTACAAATGAATTCGGAAGGTAATGCTCAAACGTCGGTGTGGATTGCCCACCGAAGAATTAGGGATTTCCTACAATTCCGGAGCATACTCCTCACAAACTGCATCAATGATGTCAATTCGGTTTACCGACTTATCATTTGTAGAGGAGTATCTCGTGGTTGATCTAAATTAAAAGTGACGGCTTATAGTACTCAACCGTAGGGTTAGTTCTTCTCCATAAAACAATCAATTAAAGCACGGACTGAGGTCCTCAAAACAGGATTCCCAAGTTATGAGAGGTTAATCGAGGATCGGTCTTCGAAATCGACAACAACAAAATCTGTAGGAAAATGAAATTTCCCAACTTTGACAAAAAACGTCTTCGGCGAGTCCTTTAGGATAAGTAATCGATCGGTCCGCTAACTCTAAAGTCATCCGAGTTGGTGTAAGTTCCGGTAAGAAAGTCTTTTTCCAAATTAGAAAGAGGCATTAGATTTATGATCGCGCCAAAGATCGGCCAAGGCCGTGGACATTACATCATTCCCGGGGGAAATTACATGGATAAGAAAACTTGCCAGGATCTCAAAGATTTTCGGGAGCTTTTGAGGAGCATACGCGAGCAATTATCGTTTATTGGTATACTTAGCAAACTCAAGCAGTTTTTTCCTTATTCATGAGCGAACTCTTAATAATAGCGGAGCAAATTTGGCTATCAACAGTTAAGCATCTGCGAAACTATGGTCGCTAGCGCATATTATCTTGAAAGAATTGAAAGATCTTCTCCATTTGTTTTGAAGCTTTGTCACGGGAATTTTGATTCATCAAAAAAAAACAAAACAAATTCGGGTTTTGGAAAAAAAGAAAAAAAGAAAGGTATATGGGATTATTGTATTTAGGCCTTAGTAACTCTTCGGAATATCTGGGATTCCGGATATGGTTTTAGGCAAAGTCTTTGAACATCGTGGTTCAGGAATAGAACATGGGGATAAATGAGGAAGGTGGGATTGTCGACGCGGTCTTTCACTTGGAAATTTGTCTTGCCTCTTTATCCGTGTCTTATCGGTTTCTGTTCCACTAAGTTTTAGGAGAAGATAGTAGAAATCGAGGGGTCATGTAAGCCAACATCACTTCGAGTAGTGATGCTTTCATCTCACCCTTCGGGTTTAGAATGGTACTTATCTCGGTAAGAGTACCCGAAGTGTAAGCTTGTTTGAATAACAATCCACAAATCATGTTTTGCAAAATTATTTTGAATATTGTTTGTTGATTCAATACAGACGCTTGTTGAGATTTTATGTTTTTGAATCTCATTCTTAAGGTGTCCTTTCAATGATGTTTGATTTGATTTTGCATGTTCTTATCATATGATTCATTATTCCTCTTTGTAACTTGAAAAAATCTTTTGAAATCTTTGTTGAACTTGATTATTAGGCACTTGAACAGGTTGGTATTTGAAATCCTTCGGTTTTGAAATTTGGGAGCATGATTATTTTGAGCTTGAAACCTTGATTTCATGAAAATTATTCTCTCCGTAATTTATTCCCTGGAAAATTGATTTGATTTAATCTATTTGACATGTTTTGCATCGGAGCAAAAACCTGTGGTGCATTTGATACTAATAAAGGTTCGGAGGGATTAACTGAGATTGTAAGTTCCCTGTTAGTCAGCACAAACACTAGCCTGATTGTTATCGGTAGCAGGACAATTATACCAAGAATGAGCACCTCCACAAGTAACGCAAGTTTTCCTCAACACCGCTTTACCATTGAGCTGGGAGTGACAACTTTGTTTAAGAAACAATCTCAAACTAAGGTGAATGTTGATACGCAAAGCTTATAAATTCTCTATAGTTTTACTAGGAAGTAGAATTCATCCTAGATTCATTTGATCTATTTCGTGATAACGACTTTTGATTTATTCTCAATTATGTTTAAAGCTCTCTAGTCGGTATTCAAAAAGATTTCCACGCGCGCATTAAGGAGTCTTGTTTCATTCTCGTTTAAAACGTTATAAAGGTATCAACTTGGTTAAACTCCGTATAATCCATGATGAGGACATTGCTTAAGCAACTCCTTAAATCGTTCCCACGCTTCAGTAAAAGTTTCCTCAAATTTTTGTGTAAATCGAGAAATTTCATTATTTAAGTGAGTGGTTTTCGAAGGAGGGAAAAATTGGTTAACGAATTTGGTAACAAGATCCTCCAATTCAGATTGGAATTTGGTGGTTCTTTTCTAGTACCAAGTTTTAGAAGCTCCTTGAGTGAGTATGGAAACATCATAAGCTTAATCAATCGTTGGCACATTCCTATATCGTAAAGTATTAGGTAATCCTTTTTGAAACTAATTATATGAGCATGAGGATTTTCACTCTCATGTTACGACCGTTAAAACGGATTCGCTTGAACCAATTGATTAGCAAGTCTCGTACTTAATCTTTCAAAATGATCGCATTAAATTTTTGGTAATACAATAGTTCTCCATACCCTTTACGTGGTGCCCAGGTAGCTCTTTCCATCGTACGTTCTGCCATTGGTTTTGCAACGATAGTTACGAATCTCGGGTTAGACCTATGTTTGGAGCACGTCTTTGTTTCGACGTATCGAATTGGTGACGTTTGAATTATTTGGAAAATAGGCAATATCTAGTGGCATGCACTATACAAACAAAAAAGCAAATGATGGATAAGAAACGGAGAAATGGAAATATTTTTGTTTACCTAATAATCAACAACTATAGGGTAAATCTCTTTAAGTTAAAATTAATTTTACAATAGGGTGCGCCTTCGGTAAAAAAAAATTTAATCTTTGGTTCGGGAACTTATTGATGGATAATACCACAATTGAAGGTATTATTTGTTGGTGTTCTTTTACCAACTTTTTAAAATTTAAATATTCACAAATTAACGAGAAGAATCAAAAAATCCGGAAGAGCAAATATTTTTGTCTTTTTTTTGTTTTTAATCTTCTACTTATACTAAAAAGAAAAGAAAAATATTTTTTTACTATTTTTAATTTTTTAATTTTTTTTAATTTTCTTAAAAGCTTAACTTTTGAAGACGAAAGGTTCTCCAAATCACGATCGACAAACTTCAAACGAGAGAATCTTAATCACAAATCCTCGGCAGCGGCGCCAAAAACTGATTGCAGTAATTCTGTACACGTAAAATGATATTAGTATAGAAAATATCAACTAACTTGAAGGACAATTGTAGTTAGGAAAATCACATGATTATATATAATATATGTATATTAACTGGATGTATGATTCCCGGGTCGTATGTCCCCAACGATTTATGAAAATGGAGACCAGGTTTGGTTCGGACAATGATTTGAATTGATTCAAAGATGATTTGTTTCCTTAAAATCCTGAAATTGAACAAATTAAAGGACAATTAAACCTAACTTTAATAACGGGAATTTAAATTTTAACTAAAAACGCAAAACGGGAACCCTAAATGGTGATTAAAAACCCTAAATTTCCAAAATTAAACCTAAAATGAATTTTTCACTTTCAATATACTCTAATTGACTAAACAGTAAGTTTAAAGAAAACTAGAAAAAAAACGGAGTTGAAATGAGCTTAAAAACACGAAAAACGTGAACGGAAACGAATCCCGTTCTTTAAAAATCGAAATATTTGCAATTTTAACCCTACGGAAACAAAACTATTTTTCCTAGATACTATATGATAAAAGAAAATTTTCTAAAAAAGAATTATATTCTTTTGTTTATTTTTCTATTTTTTTATGATTTTTTAAAGTTTTTAATAAAAATAAATGTTTAAAAATACTAAACTAATTATAAAAATTCTGAAAAAAATATAGAAAATAGCTTGAACTAAAAGGAACCTAGGAAAAATAAGCTTGGTTACACAGCTTATCAAATAAGCTACTAAATAAGCTTAAACAATTTATTAAACTAAAAGGGGAAAATGTTTACAAATACTAAATTTTGTAAATCTATAATGAAAAAGACCCCATGGCACGTTGGTAGAGGGTGTGTGTTGTTGTGTTGCTATAAAGGTTGAGATGTTTGAGGTCGAGGGTTCGAGCCTTGCTCACCCCCGATTTCCATCTTCCCTTTTTTTATTTTTGAAAACTTATAAAAACAAAGTTGAAGATAAGCTGAGAATAGACACTTTTAATAAAAACAACTATTTTTGAAAAGCACTAAATAAACTGTAAAACAGCTGAAAACATGACAGAACTACTTAACTATATTTTTGGTTTTTTAGAAAATTTAAGAACTTTAAAAAAATGAAACAAGCTGAAAACTAAGATCAATAAGCTACTAACTAGTTAAGTTTACACTAATAAGCTACTTATGAAAGAAATAAGCACAAGGATATAAGCCATAAGCTGAAAAGGCCAAAAAAGCACTTAAGCAATTCTGAGTTCAAACAGAAAGATAAGCAACTTTGAGCTTAAATTCAAATAAGCAAATGGAATCTTATGATGAAATGACTTAGAAATCCTTAAAGCTTATACTAAAGACTATTTAAAACTGCTTTTTAAAAGTAATTTGACATTCAATAAGGCTAAGAAAAAGCTAACTGAAATAGGACATGTAGGCAGACTACTCTATTTTTTTAGTTTTTGAAAATTTATGAAAAAGGAAAAGTCCTAAACTGCAGATCAAAAACAGATGACTAATTTAGCTTTTAAAGACAAAATAAGCCCTAACTTATTAAATTTGGCCTACTATCTACTTGTGCATGAAATTTGAAAACCGAAAAACTAATTTTACTTATTAAAAATTAAAATTGAAAATGGACTTTTTTGGCTTTTAATACCTACTGATGCACTTGACCAAAAGCATAAAACTATAAAATGCAGACTTAAAAGCTTTGTTTAAACATCTTTAGAACAACTAGGTAAGAGTAATTTAGGCTAAAAATGACTAGAAATAAGTTAAAGCTAAAATAGCTTATGAATCTGAGTATTGAATACAGATTCTAACTACTACTTTTAAATCCTATAAAAAACTTGATTAATCCTAACAAACACCTTAAATCCTACTTTTATAATCCTTAAATTTAGATTCAAAATGAATTTCAAGGACCAAATGGCCACTAGCAGTACTAACTTGTAGTTAGTACTGCTATGCCAAACACACCTTTAAAAATACTCAACTTCATTTTAGCTTATGAAATTAAAATTCTATGAAATATACTCAATTACCATATTTTAATTAACTAAATTATAAGCTAATTAACAACTAAGAACATTCAAACAAGATTAATATGTAAGAATTAAAGCTATGCTAAATATTTTTGGATTTTTAATGATTATAGACAAAATATTGAAAAACACTAAGATCTACACTACAAAGCTGCAAACAGATGATCAAATCTGTTTCAATAAGCATAGTAGACCAAAATTTAGCATAAATAATAGCAAATAAGCAAAATTAAGCGCGCTATTCTTTACACTAGGAATTAAAAGACAAGTAAAGAACTTAAAACTTACAAAGGCCTTGGACTAACAAAAGTAAATACTCTTAAGAGCTAGTCAACAAGCTCTAGCTTATCACAAGGATAAGCTAGTAAAGGTCCCATAAGCTCTTCCAGGTTAAGCTTATGATCCAAAAGCTACATGTCCATTAGCATAGGTATTTAACTGATTTTAGATGTTTAAATAGATTAGATGCTTATTATGAGCTCAATTTGAGCTTAGAGACTCAAAGATGCTAAAAAGAGCTTATGAAGAGCTTTTGAAACAGTAGCAACTTATTAAGTATGTAAGTTTTATATAAAAGTGAGCTTGAGAAAAGTAAAAGTAAACTTGAATTCTTATTAATGAAAAATAGATTACAATACTGAAAGGAAAATTACATTAAGCTAACATAAAGCTAAAACATTTTGAAAGAAAAGTTACAAAAGCTAATTTTAAGCTACTCTCTATACTACTCCTAGATATATCTTCCCGTGAGTGAGGAACCCTTGTATTTATAGCTGCATACTGAAGCTTCTAGTCCTTCAGGTTGTTATACGCTCCCTTTGATCACAACCATTAACTTTTTCCAATCATTTGATCCTAACTTTGAGCCGTTGGATTAGATTTGATCACACGGATTGCCAACGTGGCATTCCGTGTGTCAGACCTTGTGTGCTTCTTTTGTACTCATTTTAGTGCAAAATCCTTGTCCTTGGTGTGTTTCTTTCCATGCCCGCGTGTCAGACATTTTGGGATTCAACCAATGAGGGGCTTGTACGACGTCTTCTTTTGCCAGCTTGTCACTTGGTATCCGAATCAAAAAGCCACGTCCTTAATTTTAATTTACCCTTTGATTTTACGCAGGTAAAATTAGAAGGAGATGATGAATAGTGGTAACAAAATTTCCCGCGTTTTTACTTTTTATAAAAGGGGTGGGTGTTTGACTCGGGTATGTTGGGTTTTGATTTGGGCCCAGGTGTTTATTAAAAGGATTGGGTCGTGGGTTTGTTTTTGGGTTATTATAAAAGAGATAACGAGTGTTAACTCTTTATATATTAAAGAGTTAACACCGTTAGGGCTTAGGGACCATTTTTGCAAATTTGGTTTATTTTAAGGGCTGTTTTGGGTAATTTGAGATTTTTGACTTCATATGGAGTTGACTTTGGTTGAC
>BQNB010151173.1:0-15935 GCA_026074375.1 Tanacetum coccineum
CGTACGTTTTAAAGTTATAAATCATGCACATTATGTTTTTAAAGTTTTCACAAAGGTTATGATGTAAATTTCCAGTCGACAATTATAAAATATAAAATAATCTTTTATAATCTAGTATATTGTTTCTTTGACGGTTTGCTAAAATAGTTATCCCATTTGAAAAGTATAGTTTCCGTTTGTTTATCCGGTTATTGAAATATTACAAACTAACAATCTTAAAATTTATATAACTTAATCCTTTTTCAATCTATTTGTGTTGCAAACCCAAACACACCCCTTAAGGTTATTATAATCGCAAAAGTGAAGATAATAAATAAAGTATTTATGTAACCATTCCCACCATTTAGATCCGGTTTTAATACTTATAAAATCTTAAAAATTTTATTAATCGATTTGTATAAACCACTCGCAACCTATGTTGTTAAACCCAGATTCAAACACCCCTTACGGCTGTTGACCGCAATTCCAAACGCACCCGAAGGCTGAACCAAACAGCCCTATATGGGCTGTTCCCAGAAACAAACACCCCTTTGGGGCTTTACCCACAGAACCAAACACGCCCTTATGTGTTTTCTGTCGCAACCAAACGCGCGTCATGGCTGTTAAACAGCCATCCAAACACACCCACTGCTGCTGTACCCTAAACCAAACGCTCCATTTGTGTGGTAACCTTAATTCAAACGCACCCTGATTGGTGTTAAAAAGAACCAAACGCACCCGCTGCGTTTTTGAAAACCAACACGAACGCACCCTTTTTGGTACTTTAACCCGAAACCAAACACATCCTATTGTTATTCTACACAGCCAAACGCACCCTATAACCCAAACCAACACATCCTATTGTTTAATCAACACTCGCCAAACGCACTCATGCAGTTACACAAAACCAACCCAACGCGCTCTTATTGTATAACTGCTCACCAAAACAAACACCCCAGACTGCTAAACAGCCAAAAACAACCTTAATGCTGGCTGTTAAATTACAAATTGGCTGTTAAATTCATATCGAACCCCCCCCCTCCCTATTGCTTAATATGAAAACTAAACGCACCAAGAAAAACCGAACGCACCCTGCTGTTGGTAACAGCGGTGGCGTGGTCGTGGAGGTTATAGCGTGATGATGGTGGTGATGGTGACGTGGTGACAGCAGCGGCTGTGATGATGATGACGATGGTGTGGGAGGTGGTGGCGATGGTGTGAGTGGCGTGGGTGATGGTGGATCGTGGTGGTGATTGTGACGAGGAGGTGGTGGTACGGCGGTTTAGATGGTGGCGCGTGGGTGCGAGTGACATAGGGGATCGGGTAGATCCGATAGTGAGGACCACTTTTGGTTTCGATCGGAAAAACCCGCCGGAAAACTTTTCCGGCGGCGGCGGTGTGGCGGCGATGGTGGCCGGAGGTGGCCGCCGGATTGAGGGAGAGAGAAGGGTGTGTATGTGTGTTTTTATATTGTATATATGAAAAATGTATATATAATTTTTATATATATAGTAATGTTATAATATGAAATGATAAATACCCAATAGTCTAGGGTTCATTTTGTAAATTTTTATTTAGTTTTTGATAACTATCGGTTCGGGACTCGTTTGGGCGAGTTAACGGATGTTTCGAGTCACGAAACTTGCGCCATTGTTTTCCAAATCATTTTTCCGATAAAAATGAGTATTTACTTGACCAATTTTCATAAACGTTTTATATAATTTATTTAAAACGTTTATTATTTATGTGTATATCTCCGATAAACTTTATCCGTAAACTGTTCTTTTACTTAAATATTTGCGTCTTTAACAAACGTTACTGAATAACATGATCACAAATTTATTAAATATTTTTATTTAATAAAAAAAATGTTAATTAAATATAACATAATTATTTTCTCGTTTCTAAATCTTGCGAAGGCATAGTGAAGAAGTTGTTAATTTAACTTATAATTTAATTATTTCTAGTTTTATAAATCTTGCCTGAGGGCATTTCAGTAAATCTTTCTGACTGTTTTTGGGTCACGGTCAAAACTAAAAAAGTTGTCAGGAATGTCGTTTTACATCAATTTGCTTGCGAGTTCGAAAATGAAAACGTGATTTAGTTGCTCGTTTTCTCTGCATTAATTCACCCTAGGAATAACTTATACTCCTTTAAAATTCCGCAAAATTCTCGGATGTTACACATGTGATCAGGTAGATATAAATATTCTCTTGGACAGGGGGGGCTTCTTTTTTTTTCCAGCTCAAGCGTAGGTTCTCTAACAGTGATGGTATTAGATTCACGCATGCTTTGCTTGTTCTCATTACGAATACGTCTCAAAGTAGATACACGGTAGAGTGTATCAGATATGTACTATCTTTTCCTGGATTAAGTTCGTCAATTCATTTACTTGGACCAAAATCGATATCAGTTAGCACAAGCTTGATTCATATAGATTCTGCATAGTCACCTTACCGCAACGCGTTTGAGCGTTGATCTAGAAGGATTTTGCAGATTGTCACTAGTTGAATACTTGAATACTTAAGTATCACTCTGATGTTCTAGCAAGATCTCAAGGATAATGCGTAGGACTCTTTGTTACAACTTGTGAACTTTATGGTGTTCAACAAGTGTATTTTTACATTATGTCCTAATGAGAATTATAATTTGATCTCTTCTTGGCTCTATACTCGATTTGTGCACTTTGGTTTTAGTAATCAGAGGCTGGAGCAGACTGCCACCTATTCAATATCAACAATCTCGGAGTGAGATGTCAATAGATAACGTGTGTATCTCCGTGACAAATGAGATAAGTTTCTTTTGAGAGAAACTCGAATGGCTGGGAAGGGTTGTGCATTGCATCACTGGGTCCATGACGACTTTCTTCAATACCAACAATCATCTTTGTGATTTTGATAGATTATGTATTGACCCGGTTTCTGCCTAAAGTGTTTGGAGGGCTGCTTTGTTTTCACCCTTTATCCATACATTTCTTTTTCATTCTTCAACCTCTTCAATGCTTACCAAGACGTCATCACTAACACCTTGTTGTAATTGTTCCAGTATTAGCTCAATCTTAGTTGCTATTATTCCCTTTTTCTCATTTATCTCCAATCATACCTAAAAACTGCTATTTCTAACTATGGATTGTCCTTGGGTAGATCCCTCCGGTTCTGGTTGGATCGTAGGACTTATACCTAACCTTAACCACCTTATGACTTCATCGACGTCGTGAGTTAATTGGTTGTGGGTATATAGATCAAAATCATAAAACCTTTGATATAGACATTTTGAGATACTCCCTCTACACATGTGCTTCGCGATTCGAAATTGTTTTGCACATGAAGGAAATAGTTGCACTTAGAGTCTTAAAGATCACATTCTTCTATATCACATTTTAATCATATTTTCTCCCCTTATTTAAAATAATAAATCTTTTAGTATTTGAAATACCAATTGATTAAAATTTATGACATGAAAAATTCCACGGGGAGAAAAATTATACCAAGATATTGCATGAATTCTTTTTCTGATAGCTCCCCTTCAACACAGTATGTGGGATACCACTAACTTTTAAAACTTGACATTACAAGGAAAAAATGACATGACACCACAAATATGTTGAAGACAGAGTAAAATGCCTTAGTGAACAATGTATATTATTAATTGACATTATAATTTCCACATTTTAATTTCACAAAATGTTTTTTGATACATTAAATTGACATTTATGAGATGTACCCAAAACATTAAAAGGCTTTGTTTTAAAAGCCCCCCCTTAAAAATTGATTCACTTGTTAAGATGACATTTTTAGCATTATTTTACTAATTGTATCACTTATAAACATTGAATATTGTATCAATTGTTAAATATATTAAGGAGGGGAGTGTTGAACACACACTTTTAACAAATACCACTTATTATGGAAAGATACCACATATTATATTGTAGACAATTTGACATTGAAAGTTCTTTTTTAAAATCGTGTTCAACGGTTTTAAAAAAACCATGATAGAAGACTTATCTTCTATTTAAAGAGTAAGTGCACTGAAGCGTACACTACCTTATTACATTCGGGTTCAAGTTATGCACTGAAATATACATAAGTCATCAAGAAAATTTAGAAATAACATGTTTTAAAACATTTGAACTCTTGCTCGAACTTTATTTACACACCTGTGTCAATGTTAATTGACATTTCTAGGTACATAAATGTTATCGATTCCAAGAGACATGTCGAGAAGATTCTTTTTGGTATTTTTGAAATTTTTTGATTTTATATTTTGTTTTTCTAGATTTTATATTTTTGTATTTTCTTTTTTCAAAAATATTTATAAATCAAAATAAAGAGAAAAATAAAAATATTTACAAATTCGATGTTTGATGGATCAAGCAGATTCGTTTGTCAGAACCTCCAGTTCTTCTGGAGTCAAACATCTCATATCGAGTCGTCTGACGAGATACTTAAACCTATCTTCAGGTAAGGATTTAGTAAATAGGTCAGCTAACTGGTATTCAGTTCCGACAAAGAATAATTCAACAATACCCTTTTCAACTTGTTCCTTTATGAAGTGATATCTGACATCAATGTGCTTGGTACGGTGTCACACCCCGTCAGCGGCGAAAACACGAAAATGAGACATAATGATTCCCATTGCACAAGATACAAGATCATACCATACATTGTTTGCAAAAGTTTATTTACAAAAGTTTACAATTTCGCGACCTTATAAAAAAGTCAAACGGTTGTCCTTCAATAAACTCCCAGATGTACTCATCTTTGATTCCCAATAATTCACGTTTACCTTTGTTAATAACACACCTAAAAATGATACTCGAAAATGTCAACAATAATGTTGGTGAGCTCGTAGGTTTGACTCAAAACCTAGTCGATGTGCCAATATCTCAAATAGTTGGACAACTGTGCTATATGACAGTGAATATATGCAAAACAATCACAAACCCATGACTTAGCATCCCCGTTAATCATGTACCAAGACCTAGCATCCCCGCTAGTCTTATCACCAGCGTGTACTAACGCTCTTAGGGTTGCAACCCCGAATGACATACCGCACCTTAAGCCTACCAACAGGAGCTATATTAAGGGTGAAGAACCACACTGAATATCGTACCAACACATATCATTCACATAGCAGTCATAAGCACATCAATTGTCCCAAAAACAAAACTACATTTCGCACAGTTCAGAAAAACAGTTCAAAACACATTTGAGTATCATTTTCCCCCAACGGAAAAGATTTAAAAAGTGGGGCTACGAGAACTCACCTCAACAGATGATAATAACCGCACAGATAATCTCTAGTCAACGAACCAAATAATCTCTACAACGCACAACAGTACCCGGCCACGACCAAATATTAATTTCATCTTATTAACATTTTGTATAAAATTGCCTTATTGTACAAGCGTTTGTCTATTACTCACTCCAAAATCCTTATTACAAAGCCTTTATCCTCATTACAAAGCCTTTATTCCATTTCAAAACCTTTATTCGGTATCATGGTTGTGTGGTAATTACGCAAAACGACTCAATGCACTTGGGCTAAATGCGACATCGACACAGAATATTCAAAACATAGCCACAACGAAATAGCTGACCAAACGGTCCAAGAGCATCTGACGAGAAATAAGTGGGAGTTCAAAGATTGAAAATAAACAAATAAGCATCTCCGCAACGTTAAAGTACATATATTTAAAATTTATATATATAATAATAAAATAATATTATTTTATTATTTTCGTCTCTTTATCGGGCTTAACGGGGTAGGTAGAAAATCTTATCATCTTTGTACGTCCATGCTCAATCGTTTAATCTTAACACTTAATATTTACAAAAGTCACCCTTTTTTGTCCTTTAGTCGAGTTGACACAAAATTATTAGTCCATATCATTTCTAAGTGTGACACCTTACAACAGTTTCGGCATGACCCATTTGTTTGTAAAAGGTTCTCAAGGTTCCCAAACCTTACATTTCAATATTTTTCACAATTCCAAAAAAAGCCCAAAAAGTTCATACTTTTAACGCGTTTATCCAAACGTGAGAAAAATCGTCCAATTTAAATCATTTTTCACTCCCGTAACTATTATTAATCCATTGATTCGTTCTTAGAAATTCAAACCATAAATTTTTTCCCTCTTGGGTCCGAAAGCTCAAAGTTAGTCCATTAACCATTATTAAGTCCAACTTACCACTTTTAAAATCCAATTTGAGTTCATAAGTCCATTTACTTGGTATTGGGCCTTAATATCAATTAAGGTTTTAAATCTAGCCCGATAATTAAACAAGGTTCACAGCCTCTATATGAGTCCGAAATATAAACCGAAGCCCAATAGGCCAATCAAATGAGCAGAAGCCCATTAAGCCAAAATCAATTAAGCCGAAGCTCAAATAAGCCCAAAATCCAATAAGCCAAAACTAAATAAGCCATAAGCCGAAATATAAGTCGAAACATAAATAAGCCATAAGCTCGGATATAAGCCGAAACATAAATAAGCCCTAAGTCCGTACATTGGAAATTATTAAAAGGCGTCCATGTTTTGTCGTTGGTGCAGTGTTTGGGCTAATACAGTATATGAAGTATCAGATTTGGGTAGGGAGTTTTTGTTTTCCCTCTTATGGTGTCACCTCATGTCTGCTCATGTTTCATGTTGTTATAGGATGCGTGCACACTATCTGTTAAGAGATGCTATAAAACATTTGGCAATGTTTTTTAGTTATTTTATGAAAAATATGACATAAAATAATTGTTTTTTGTATAGGGCAATGTTATTCAGGCGAATATGGATATGCGTGATACGTAACGTTTTGATCAGTTGCTACAACATGGCGCGACATATCAAATATCAAAATCAGCTGTTAGGAGATGAATGAGGATGTCCATATATAAATACTTTTTGGGCATTTTAACCCCAACAAACATCAAAAATATGCCCAAATAATAACTTACTCCTTTCTTTTTTTGTGTATTTTTAACATTTGGGAAGCACATGTATAGGAATCCACGTACTTGGGCTCACATAGGAGAAGAAACAAGACAAATTATAACTTTTCAGCTTCGTGACGCCTTCACCAAAGTGCCTGAAAAGTGTGTTTTTGGATGTGTTTTGTGACGACTCAGTGTGTGGAGACGGCCTCCTTGACAATGTTAAAGATACAAGGTGATGACGTCATAGTTGTTTGTGATGACGTCATGTAAGTGCGGTGAGAAAAACTGTTTTATACGAACTCCGAGTCGACGGAACTGACGACGACACACCTATTTACTGACACCGTAACTGCCCAACGTTATCCTATATATACAAATTCATTATTTCTCATTATTCTGTGTGTGGATCTTGTGGAGCCTTAGAGCTGATACTATAGACGAATTTTAGACTTTTATTTCCTTGGTTACTCATATACTCTCAATGTTCATTGAAGTGAAGTAATTCATACCATTAATAATTCAAATATGTCTATGTATTGTTTGATTATTTGTTTCTCTTCTATTCTTGTTAACATGTTAGGCTAAATTTAATCGTGTTTGCTTATGATTGCATGAAACCTAGTTATAATATTTGATCTATTGTTTATTGTTAGTGGTGTGCACGTTAGGCAATAGAAAACTAGCTATAATATATACCTTAGCATAGACGTCTAGTGAAACGTTATCTAATTAGTGAAACCTTATGTTTGGTAAGATAATTAGAATAATTATCCAAAGCGTATGTGATGTGTCGTTGTGTGGTTGTATTTTATGTTTCAAGTTTTAAATTTATATTTTTTTCCGACTTAACCAAAAACCACACTTTAACGGGAAGTGGTACCCAGTTCAATATGGAATCCGTAGTAAGTAGGATATCGATCACTAAGAGCGAGAAAAAATCTGTTAATTTATAAATATTTTGGTTATCTAAACTAAGTAGAAATCTATTCTATGTTAAACTTAATGCTAAACCTATGTAATCCTAAATCTCTATAACGGATAAGGGTGGTTTTTAGTCTGAGAGAACTGGCAACGGGTTAATGTGGTGACAAAAAACAACTTAAGATACTAAAACACACGCACGCACAAATTAACAGAAGATAAAAGAGCGGTCTAGCCAAAGAATCAAAAAACTGTATTAACCATTATATACCAATAAGAACGTTAGAGTTGTGTTTATTTAGTTGGCAATTGGAGTACTTTATCTTGAGGCGTCAATATCATTCTTAAGAACTTAGGCGGAACTTCTTCCAAAGACCTACGATCGGAAGAATTCTTCACAAATGCAACTATCAAGGGCATACAGAATCCTTATATGCTGATTAAAATCTCTCTAAGGGATTAAAGCAATGGTGATCATGTAAAACCCTAGCTCATAGAGACTTTACCCACTTTACTAATGCCTTAAAGGCATTCAAACACTAGTAGTCTACTGAACCAAGGTATTTAACCAATTAATTGAGAACATACTCGTTGATCCCAAGGGTCACCTGCCGGTCCAACTAAGCTCGTAATCTAAAGACAAAGATAGGTTATTATTTGGTGAACCTATGGTCTCGAGTATAGTAAATCACTATATGGATAGCCACCCGCATCTAGATTACTTGAACCGTATCACTGATCCAGTTGAATGATGATCACATACAAAAGCAGCGTAAACAAGTATAAACTAAAAACACATAAACAATCAGCAACGATAAATAAGCAATCAAGATAAACAAACCAAACATTCAGATCTTCATAATAATGGCTAATACCCGAAGGTATTAGCCTTCAAACGTCATAATCTATACAAAAGTAATAATTTAGCCAAGGTAAACTAACCGAGTTAATGAATGATACCAAAAACTAAACGATTACAAGAGTATAGGAGATTACTAGTTGTTTCCTATGGAATTATTTACGTTGCAAGACCTCTTTTGCTCTTTTAAAAATTGACTTTTATGGTTTAGGTATCAAAAATATGATTTAGCAAACTAAAAACCCGTTTTTAGGTTTTCTATTTATAAGGTCTAGAATTTGGTCGATACGGCGTATTGACTGAGGTCAATACGGCGTATCAGGGGTTTCTTGGAGTAGGGACCGTGTTCGATATCTTTCAGAATATTTATTACCATAACTTGAAAATATTATAGACTCCCTCTAGATACGTCGTATTGATCCTATGTTCCCCATGTGGTCTTTGGTGAAGTCAAGGCACAGATACCCGTATCCTTCCTTGATGGATACGGCTATAGGATTCTGAACAATAATCTTCATATTTTCTTCCGTTTTAAGGCATCAAATGGCGAGCCTTTTGCAATCTTCACCAACTACTCCAATTAAACTACAATTTTCAAATACAAAGATAAGTAACAATTAAATCTGCAATAATTATACTAAATGTGGCTATCTTACATAGGATAAATGATGCTAATAAAAGTAACGTTATTTGATGTCATCAAATATCCCTCCACTTGAAATCCAACTTTCCTCAATAGCCTTTAGAAATTATAAAATGTATCCCTAAGGATTATCCGTTTAAGCATTTATTTGATCTAATTAAAAGTACACAACAAACACTTAACCTTACGAAATATATAATGAAAACACTCAAATCACTCAACTAATCTATGAGGTAACATGTAACTAATTACACTTAATTGCTCCGGTCGTGACAGTATTCCTATCATAGGACTTGGCAAAGGATACACAATCTCCACCACTAGAAGCTAAGGAGTAACAAAGTTTATAAAGGCGAAAATGGGGTTTTTATTATAAAGGCTTATGTGATCATTTCTACAATATTTCACTCAAAATGTACCACACTAACAAGGCAGCTAAATCATACATACACGGCCGTAACAACTGAATAGACATGAGTGTTCGAATCGACATCCTCATTCGAGTTTAAAACCAAGGGTTAAGATGAAGAAAGATATAGGGTAAGGATCTTCTAGTTTTCACCAAAAGTAATACGCCAACAAGGTGGCTGAATCACGCTAACATGGCTGTAACGTACAGAATAGACATGGCATGCCATCGATCACATCCTCATTCGAGTAAAACCCAAGTTAATGATTAGGAAAGGGAAATAAATTGTTGTTAAATAAAATTTACGAAACAATACTAAGTCTAAACAGATAAGTTTACAAGTTTCTCTTCTAGACACTTTTTCCTGTATGTTTCCATAAAAAGAACAACTATTTACACACTCTTATCATAATAAAAAACAACAACCTAGAGTAGGCGTTGCCGTAACAGTCAACTCCCCAATCATTCCATACTTAACATACTTTTTACATACAAGACAAGTGCGATATCTACCACTTTATATAAAAACTTTACATCCGTTTAGCTTATAGACGTATCAACGAATAATTGCGATCCTTGATATAATTCCTTTTGTTTAAGCTTTTTGTGAAATGATTATCTCCAAACTTTACTCCTCTTTTTTGTTGCGATTTTTTCTATTTTTTTTGTTTTTTTTTCGAACATATACATAACTACGAAACTCGGTGTAATTTCACCATCTTTACGATCATAATAACTCCGAATAATTCATTTGATAATTCTTCATTCTTCGGACGTACCAATAATTGTGATGGTATTAAAAATACATGAGTTTTGACTACTTTATACATTCCCATTTGTAATGTGAAAATTTCTTCCCAACCGTACCAAAGATAAAAAATTAACACAAGACTCGGGAAATACATACTTTATACTTTAAGCAACTAGCAACTGATAAATGGAATTAATCTAACAGGGTTGGCTAAGGTGTAAAAGTGTAATGAAACAAACAGTTGGTGTTATTCCTAACGGATTGGTTCTATAGGTTTATCTAGAGGTATCTTACTCATAAGATGAGAGCAAACAAAGGGTTTATGCGAGGATTTAACTAACCAGTGTAGTTAGTTAATAAAACAACATCTAAAGGCTTTTTGGGTGTGATCCTAGAAATTTACCAATTTAAACAAGTTACTCCATCTAAATCCATAGTACTCATTATTGTGGTCTCGAATAGATATACCAAGACAAGATCTAAAGTCTACAACATCATCGGCACACTCATATTTTTTTGTAAAAATTGGGTAAACAATTAAAACGGATAAGGTTTAACTCCTCACAAATATCTAATATAGGTTATTGTGTGGAGGATAGTAACAAGTAAATTATCAACACAAAAGTAAGCTTTGAAAATTTTTTTAAATATTTAGCATAATTTAAGCATTTTATGTCAAAAATAGGATACAAGTATACTATACTAATCCCATCCCCCACTTAAATTATACCAGTTATGTATCAAGTAATTTCACAAAAGTATGCTTGATTTTTTTAAATTTGAGCATAATTTAAGCATTTAAATGTGAAAAATAGGACAAGTAAACATTCTAATTCCATCCACCCACTTGAATTATACAACGTCCTCATTTTATATATAAAACATTAAATACGAGAAACTCCCCTGATATTTGCTCGGTAGATTCTCCAAGTTGCGTTTATGAGCGAGATTGTGTGCTGGAAAAGCGTCTGAATCCTAGCACGAACAACACACATAAGATTTCAGATAATATATATTCCACCAACTTCGTCGATATTTTTTCATAAGGTCCTATAAAAAATATAGGAAAAAAATACGTGCATTCCTATCTTGGTATCTACGGTTAATTTAAACTAAACTAAACAAACTAATTACGGGTCAGTTTGGTGAATATGGCGTATCAAGTTAGTAAATACGCCGTATTGCCAGAACTAACAATAATGTTTTTTAAAGTGCAATAAAATAAAGACTGATAACGTCCAGACAATCAATACGCCGTATGGTATGGGGCGGATACGCCATATTGATGTTTGGGAAGACAGACTCGATAACAAAATTAAATAACAATCCGGGTTGTCTCCCGGGAAGCACTTTTGTTTACAGCGAAGTCTTTAAGTTAGACTTTTCTTTAGCTCCTCTTTATTCCATCTCATGCACGCTAATGTGCCCGCGTGTGAGCCATTCTTCCGTCTTTGCATTTCAAATGTAATTGGGTCCTAGATTTAAAACTCCTTTGTAGAACCCCTTAAGCTTTTGGTATGCATGCGAGATTCCATTCTTTACATCTTTCTCACTTACCTTTAGTAATGGTGGGATCTTGTTACATTGCTCATTAGTGTGGTTTTTAAACCTCGGATGTGATCGCACAATTTGGTAAGTTACTTCATCATCACCATTGTAAAGGGTAATTATCCCTTCCAAACATTTTGTTTTAATTCCAACTTCTCTTAAGAATGGTTCGCCAACAATAATATCGCCCATTCCTTCATCACGATAAGCATCCATATCCTCTAAAACTTCAACATCAGTCATAATAGAAAAAGTTCCAACAAAGATAGGCACATTCATTAAGGATCCTACAACATTATCCCCTTTGTACACCATCTTATCTTTCATTATTGAATTATGAAACTCTTTGGACATCACATTGACGTACAATAACAGGTAGAAGTTGACGTGTGTAAAATTAAAATCATATCATGCATGAGAACCTTAAGTTGTGGGCGCAATCTATATGGATTTTCTTATCATCGTCGCGATAACTAGGGTAATCATCAATTCCAGTATCAAGATCTTCACCCTAGTTCTAAATTCCTCAATTACCCCACCTTCCTCAATGGTGGGCATTAAATCATCCCCTTGATTTCTCTTAAGCTCAAATGGTTCATTTAGATCATTTAATTCAATGAAATCTTCCAAGAAAAGGGTCTAATGATCTATTTAACACCAAAGTCTCTCCCATAAGCCTAGATTCTAAATCAAGTTCTATTCTTTCTCTCAAATTTAGCATGTAGACCCTCTTAATTAAACTACTAGAATGTTTAACATTTTTGAAAATAATCCTTTCTTCCCCGACTCTTAAAGTAATCTCTCTTTTGTAAACATTAATCTTAGCACGAGCGGTAGATAAAAATGGTCTTCCGAGGATCAAGGGCACTTTGATATCCTCGGGCATATCAAGAATTATAAAGTCTACTGAGAAAGTAAATTTACCAATTCCTACTAGTACGTTTTCAGCTATTCCTTTTGGATATTTCACCGTCCTATCCGCCAATTCCACTGTCAACCTAGTGTGAGCTAATTCGCCTAATCCTAAGTTAAGGTAGGTCGAGAGAGGCATAACACTAACGCTAGCTCCTAATTCAACAATAGCATTATCAAAGCAAGTGTTATTAATAAAGCAAGGTAAAGTAAAACTCCCTAGGTCTTTCTCCTTTTGGGGTATGGTGTCATTGATATGGTGTATTGAGATGATCTATTACGGCGTATCGAGTATGAATCAGCTTTAGTAGTGGTAGAAATCGACTTGACTTGATCTCTTGGGTTTGTTTTAGTTGAGCTTGGTAGGCTTCCAAATCCTCTTTCCTGTAGTGCCTTGCTCATTTGCCTAATTTGTATTTCTAAAGTTTTGATTGATGCTCCTTGGTTCCTTATGACAGCATCTGTCGTAGCTCGGATTTCTTTGATCAAATTGGAATTTTCTTCCTGTCTCTTTGCTGATTCACTCATGAATTTGCTTAGGGTATCTTCCATAGATTGCCTTCATTCCTAGTACGAAGGATTTGCGTTGTTCCTTTGATAGTACCATGGAGCTGCTGCTTGATACTCCGCCTTTTGCAAGGCTGATGAGTACGATTCGATTGTAGTATAGGATACGTAATTATTCCGAGAGATTAAATCATATGGCAGCATCCGTCGAAGCTCGGATTTCACTAATTATGTTGGAGTTTTCTTTATGTCTTTTCGCTGATTCACTCATAAACTTGCTCAGGGTTTCTTCTATAGATTGTCTTTGTTCTTGATACAAAGTGATGCAGGCCCAAGTATTGAAGAACGGGCTATTTTATTTCTGGAAGCCCAAGATCGTGTGAAGAAAGGCCCTTTTGTTACAAAGTTCTTAACTTTGGGCTCAGATGATCCGTTTCAGGCCCAAGACCAGCCGTTTCGAAGCTTGGAACGAGGAGATCGCCGTGGTAACCAAACATAGTTGGGTTACAGAAGTTTCGAGCCTTGAATCATCATATTTTAGTGTTATTTAATTTCGTGTTTTTTTAGTAATTTAGAACTTTTGTTTTTGGCATAAGTTTCGGCCCGTTTGTCTTTTAGGGCCCGTTTCAGTTTTATTTTCCTATTTAAGTATTGTACTAAGCATCTGGCTATTCAGTTCCTAAAATTTTTGAAAAAGTTCATTTGTGGCTCGGTTTGTCAAGAATTTGCCTAACTATCGGTATTCCTCTCGAATCAACGATAATTAGAAGAATTGTTTCTGGGTATTCGTAGAATCAACAGATCCAATTAGTTATCCTGTTTAACACACTACATCACAAAGGGTTTGCATTGTTCCCTTGGTAAAAAAATCCCGGAGCCGCTGCTCTATATCCCCCTCCTTGGAAAGGTCCACCAAATTGATTGTAGTAAGCTTCTTCGAGGGTTTTGCCTTCTTCTTTAAGTGGGAAATCTTTGGTGTAGTGGGGTCCTTTACATTCTTCGCATCCTACTTGAGCAGCATATACCTTTTCATTGACCTTCTTGATTTTCTTCCAAGATTATTGAGTTGTGCCTGGATCGCAGCCAATCCGTCAGAAGTTTGAGAACTTCTTGCCCTAGATGTTCCATTGTGCCATTTTCGAGAGTATTCATCCATTTCTTGGATGGGTAATTTTTCATCGGCAACAGTCTTAGATGGTATGACACCTTTTGAATCAAGAATTTGTCGAGTTGGAACTTCTAATCCATTATAAAACAAGATTACCTCCTGCATCTTCGTTAAATAATATTGAGGACGCTTCATCAAGAGTTCTTTAAATCGCTCCCATTATTGGTTTCTTGCTGAAAGTTGTTGATCAAGAGTTCTTTAAATCGCTCCCATGCTTGGTAAAGGGTTTCACAGGTGGGCAATATTTGCTTAGAAACTTTGTCTTAAGATCTTCCCAGGTTATGATTGAACCAGATAGTTTGTTTCTTAGCCAACGACTCGCGACTCCAGTAAGGGACATAGGAAAGGCTCTAAGCATCACTTGGTCTTGAGTTATATTAGGTATATGGGATAAATCTACAATCTCAAGAACTTTCTTAATGTGTTCGTTCACATCTTCATGATCCGAACCGCTGAAGGTGTTGTCACGTAGTTCCTTGAGAAATTGGCCTTTTAGTTCAAAGTTATCTTTATCATCGATTTTAGGCCTAGCAATTCTCGATCCATAGTCAGCTCGAGTTTTGCTCATGTATTGTTCCATGGTTTTCGCCATTGTTTCCGTAACTTCTTCTTTGGAATATTCTTTTAAATCAGAAAATAGATTGAATTCAAGTGATCTTGATTCGTCAAGACTTAGTGTCTTGAGAAGCTTCCTAGATGATCGAAATTCTCGTTCCAGATCCTTGAAGGGCGTAAATAGTTCCTTAGTTGATACGCCGTATCAGGTTATCGACCAGAACAGTATATTGGGAAAAATTAAGCACACAAACAACTAAACTAATAAACAATTAATCAAATAAAAATACAAGCAAATATACAGAATTATACACTAATCTAAATTACACTAATCCTAAAGGTTAGATTAATCTAATGTTAAAAACCAAAATATCAAATAAAAATCAAGATTAAATTTTCACTTCCCGGCAACGGCGCCAAAAACTTGATGTGTCGTTGTGTGGTTGTAATTTATATTTCAAGTTTTACATTTATATTTTGCCGACTTAACCAAAAAAACACTTTAACGGGCATTGTACCCGGTCAGATGGGAGTTTCGTGGTAAGTAGGGTGTTGATCACTAAGAGCGAGAAACAATCTTTCAATTTATTAATATTTTGGTTATCTAAACTAAGTTAATTGTATTCTATGATAAACTTATGTTAAACCTATGTTAATCATAAATCTAACGGATAAGGGGGGTTTTCAGCCTGAGAGACTGGCACGGGTTTTGTGGTGACTAAAATCAACTTAAGACACTAAAACACACGCAAG
>BQNB010151176.1:0-15935 GCA_026074375.1 Tanacetum coccineum
TGGATAATTGGGATTGTAAGACAATTTTATTTTCTGATGAATAAAGATACGAGGTATTTGTTATCATTCATATAACAATTGTTTATCTTATATTTGCATATTTAATCCTTGAATGATTCATCATTCTGAATAAGTCCATTGTCAGTTAACAATATGGGAGTATTGTTACATAAGGCAAATGTGAGGGTTGGTTATATTCTTTGAATATATGGATGGTTCCCGTCAAACTCATATGTTATTCACAAGGGATGCATATTGGACACCCCAACCTTTGATTATTTACTTTTAGATCCGTTTTCATGAGTAAATATCGATTATGGTTAGTTAAGTCATCCTTGGACTTAAGAATACAAACAAGTTCTGGTATGTGTGGATATCACTTTTTAATTCTAAGTCAAACGTTGTCCTGAATATAAAGACTATTATTGGAAGTGATGTGAAGTAGCATTCACAACACTTGTATTCAACAAAGAATTTGTTCCTCCACTTGATGTGCAGAATGATACCTTGGCGCCTCTCCAGAATTAATTAGATAATTGTTTGGCCAAACCCAAAGGGTAATGCAAGATGATTCTTGATTACATTTGGTATATCTGAATTAAATTCTATAACGAGAATCTAAATGGTTAAACTACATGGAATGAGTTAGGATCCATATCCATGGTTTAACGGTATTTGAACAAAGAGATGATTATAGCAAGAGATAAAATAACCATGCTACTGAGAATGTTTATGAAACTTGATCTCAGACACTTCTAGTTTTAAAAACGAATGTGAGTGTTGCTAGACGTTTCCGTCGTTAGTGTATAGGCTATCTGTTACTCCAACTCCTAAGTGGGAGCTGTTGGATTGTGTGAGTTGGATTAGCTCGAACACGACTAGAAGTGTGTGAGCCTATTGGGGGCACACACGTTAAACATTTAGAGTACGTTTAATACTTCACGTATCGTTTCTATGTAAACCTTTTGGACAAAAAAATGATCAAGACAAGAACCTATGGTGTCTAAATCTGTTTGGCCGGCCATTGTGAAAGAACGTTCTAGAGGTGTCTTGGTTCGTGTACTTGTGAAAGTTAGGATTAAGAGAGGGAAAGGCTAAAAAGGAGGATGATAAGGATTAAACTCAAGAGTTTGATTCTTATCACTTTAAGGGCTTGGAGGCTATATAAAGACCTCAAACCCTACTCTTTTATTCGTCCCAGATCTCAAACAAACACACCAAATAGATTTACTGTCTTTTCCTTAACACCATACAGTTGAAATCAAAGCTCTCATCAAGGCAGATTTGATTTACGTTTCACACATATGAATACCTCTTCCATTTTTTCGTTAAACGTTTAAGGTTTAACAAAGTTGGTTCGATCCAGGGTCTGGTCCATTAGGTTATATACGAAGGTTTACAAGTTCTCAAGGCGTGAGAACTATTGGTTTCGATTAGGGTTTTAGTTTTGGCCATTTTTGGTGACCTTGTCCATTTTCGGTTACAACCGAAAGAGTTGAAACCCTAATTCATGTTTCAGATTTTGGTCCATTATCAGTACAAGAGTGGTATTGGGGCTTTTATTCAGAGGTGATCATATTACAATTGTTGTTTGGGTTATACGTGAGTTTGGACTAGCATCGGGCATACTTGTTAGACGTGTTTGTGTGAGCACTCGTAGAGGTGATCACTTAGTCACTTTGTTTCATATCATTTGCTGTTGACTTCAAGGGTATGATTTCTATTTACCCTTTTTCATTCCTTTTGAGTTTATGTATGTTAATTGTTTAATACTATAGACTAGATCAATACCGTGCGTACTCGTAAGAGGTAAAATGGTTAACCTTTATGTTAAATTTCCAACAAGCAAGATAAGAAAGACCTCAAAATAACTAGGTAAAGGTGATCTGAAGAATGCCCAATGACCTAAAACTTCCAAATTCATAGGTTTTTTGTGGGCTAAGGATGAAATTGGGGCTCCCAATCCTTAGATTGGTCCAAAAATAGACATTGATAGGGAAAGGCATCGATGCACAGTTTTGGGTACGCATTCTGACTTAACAATTTTTGAAAACTAGAAAAATAACCTCCAGGATCTCTTTAAACATCAGCCTTCTTAGATAAAATGTAAAGTTAAGAATAGTCTTGAAATGCTTGGATATCACCATAGATAACAGCTTAATGCAAATCAAATACTTGCAATCTGTTATATGGTGAATGTTGACCGAATTGAAGCTTAGCATCTGTTAACTGTGGGAAAGTTCTAGGAGAATCTTTAGTTAATTGTTTATCTGAGAGTGCATCCATAGAAGAGAAAGAGATGATGTTGCATATCAATGGGGATCAATTAACGAGTCAAATGATAAAGAAAATAATGCATCAACCATACATGAAGAATAGTGATAAGTCGAAGATGTAGAAAATTAAAAAAGGATCCAATTGAAATATGAAAGAAACTCACCAAACCCGAGTTGAGTGACTCAGAGGAAAAAGAGTGAATTTCCAAGAAGCTCAAATGAGGAAGAGGTTGAAACTACTATGCAGACGCTAATAATTCTGATTCTAAAGTAATCATTAGTAAAGAGGAAGTTTATACGATGAGTAATTGCTTTGAATTTGAAGACTAGGAAGTTTATACGATGAGTAATTGCTCTGAATTTGAAGACGTTGAATTCTGATGAGTTTAACTCGGCAGTAATGATGGAGGAATGTTTCAATCTTATAAACTTTGTCCCCGCATTTTTCTAATTTCTATTAATTACCGCAATACAATGACGTTTGCAAAACTTTATTTTCTTTAATACTTTAAGTACAAAACTCCAATCTGTAAAGCTCAATGCCACTAAAATTCATCAGTTGTGTTGTGTTGTCATGCGTACAACTTAATGAATACATGTTTTTCCTTATTTCTAACAATTATATGACCGCTTTACAAGTAAACATAATACAAAATAAAATGTAAATAATATGAAAAGTTATACTATAACTAACTAACTAAATTTGAAATTTTGGTGGATCAACTGATGTGCTTTATGTTTCTTTTTATTTCTTAACCAGTTAGCTAGATGTTTGTGGTGAGAAAGGGGACTGATGACAGTAGAATTTAGGTACAAGTTGGTTCAAATTGTGTATAGGAGGTTGTTTCTTGGTACAATTTGTAAGTTATACATTCTAATTTTTGGATTTAGGGGTATTAATTTGTGAGGGGTATTAATTTGTAAGTAGAATTTAGGGGTATTAATTTGTGGAGATTCAGATTTTTTTCTTTCTGATTCTTCAAAAAATGATGATATGTGTTGTGTTTGATTTGTGTTTTCGGAGATGTGGTTTTTTTGGGTCGACACGTAATGATGAACTTTTTTGTTATGTCATTCTTGGTACAATGTAAAGGGTATATGATTTCTTGCAAATTTGGGTTTTCATGGGTTTAATTTATTAAAGCTGATGTGGGTATTTTTTTTGTTTTTAATGGCTAATTTTTTTTTAATTTTTGTTGGTTTAATGGTATATTGATGAAGTAGGGAAGGTTTATTGAAAATTCTGTGTTCCGTTTTTGTTCGTGTTATGTGTTTATAGTGTAAGGATTTCAATGAAGTAAATGATGATTTTTATCGACTAGTTTCGTGTAACAACCGTGTAGGAAAAATGGCCGAGGAGAAAGATGCGAAGGAAAAGGAGAACGACAACGATATCTCAATTCTTTATGTAATTTTGCTTCAATCCCTACTACAACTTTTGTTTATTTTGTTGTCTCATGTTTTTTGAATTTTGTGAATGAAGTATTTTTTTTAATTATTTGCTTGCCCCAGCAGGAGCATAAAGGGTGGTTCATGTTCTTCGTAATTAGTAGATCTGCTGCTTTGTCCGTTGCAAAAAATGGTATCGTGAGAAAACGGTTTTCGAGTGTATTTTCCTAGTCTTAGGGGAAGATCTTGAGGTACTTCATTTGACTAACACTACATGCGGAATATAAAATATAACATGCAAGAAAAGTGAAAATATATTATATTTTGTTAGAAATGTACGCAATTGTAAATTATACAATTTCATTGTCTCTAATGAACCAATGCATTAGTAGAGAATAAAGGCTTAAAACAGTAATTGGCTTTAAGTTTGATGCCATAAAGAAGTTTGTGGACCTTAATGATTAATGGATATCATCAAGTCACGGTAATGATGTGGCTAATTAGGTATTTTTGAGAAAAACTTATTTTTGTAAAAAAAGCGTGCAAATTGCAATGTTAGCTATTCCATGGGGCATAAAAAGAAATTATTGGCCGTAGAAATACTTCATGTATGTTTACATAAACATACGTTCATGATCAAACGAATGAAGTTTGTGTATTTTGTGCGTCTTTTTGGTCTATAGATTTCTGATTATGCATATTGTAATAGTTAATGGCAACTAATTTTGGCTAATATGATTTCTTATTGTGTCATTATTGGTCACATTTGCGATAACTTATATACCATGAAATTTTGGTTTCATGGTATATGTAGTTCTTTGTATAAGGTATAAACCATTAATGACTTCAAAATTAGTACGACCAGTGATATGAGGGCATTTCCATAATGTAGTTTAGTGGCTAAGAGAAATGTACCATGAGACAGGTATGCTAATACTGATGCTTCCTTTCCTGTTTTCTAGATCAGCAAGACATAAATTAGTTCAATGTTTCAAGAAAGAAACGCTCCTTTACCCGTAGCCATAGGTCAAACCTGCTATTTCTTAAGTTCAACGTAGTATGTCAGTATGTGTATATTGCATCAATTTTGGGGCAGAGTTAGTTTTGTTATTTAAAGATTTCCTTATGTTGGTCTCATAATATGGTTTCAGATGAAATAGTAGCGAGAACTGGGGCTGGTAACTTTTCACTGATTGCTAGATAGGTCCGTTGACTCACTTTTTTGGCCTTTTTTCTTAAGGTGCTAAAGATTGGTCTTCTTATGGGAGAATTATAACAGTCAGGTTAGGAGAATGTACTAGAAGGATTGGTGTTTATGGTAACACAAAAGCAATAAAAGATAAAATAAAATATGCTTTTGGCATAAGATCTAAACATGCATTTTTTTTAGAAGATGAAGATGGCATCATTCGGGCGCGCACGACCTTGCTTGCCAAGTGCTATAGTCTTCACCTACATGAAGGTCTTAAAAACAAAATCTTTGAAAATTAATGTTATATTTGTTTCCCTCGGTTTTTATTTACGCATGAGTCTATACAGATCTATCATTATGATGAATATGAACGTATAGATGTCCGCATTGAAGACAATACTTTTTATACGGAGGAAAATTTACACGAGTTTTTGAATCAACATGGCCTATCTGGCTTAAGAGAAATGGGCCTAGATGTTTCAACAATGTCGACGCTTTACGTCTTGGTGCAGTTTACCAGATGCTGACGTATATTAAATGGAAAAAGATTGGTTATGAAGTAGCTCAAAGCTCCCTAGAAGACATAGTTAGTTTGGTCACCAAGAGGCTAATGTCTCAGGACTTGAAAAGTGTTTTATTCAAGTAAATTAGGTGGTATATTGGAATGTATAAAGTTTCAACTTATGAGTATTAATGTTAAACAATATCCTTTGAAGCTGATGTTATGGTCTGAATGTCATATGAGTTAAGGAAGGCTTTTATATGTCTTTAAATCAGTTGAGAATGAGGGGTGTTCGCATGTTTACTCATCTAATTCCCATCTTGCTTTGTGTACATCTATTGTAAAAAAATTGTATATAAACACCCCGCTGCGAAGTGCGGGTATAAAAACCTCGTTTTCATTACGTTACAAGATTTATAAAAACCTCGTTTTCATTACGTTACAAGATTATTATGAAATCGTTATGGCTTGGAATCTTGCTTTTTCTTGTTTCATTTTTGAGAGATGGGTTATAAAATCCTAAAGGAGATTTTTGTTCTTGATATAGTAAATTAGTTTTGTAGTATTATCATTCTTGAAATATGTATGATCTTGTTAAAATTAATTGTTAAGCATCTAAGATAGATCCTCCTTCCTTTCGTAGCATTCTACTGTCCCTGCCATTGGAATCTAAAGACACTTCTGGTTTTTCCACTTCCTCAAAAACACGCGAGTTGCAGTCTTCGGACCTGTTGATGGAATGAATGGCTTCGCCTTCACGGACATCATGTTCATCCTGATCATGAACAATCTGATCTGGTGTAAACCCGGGGGGGAATGGGATGCTAGACTCCGTACCCGACTTTCCATTATCCTTGTTACCCTTATTAAGTAACTCATAAATATTAAAAGGATCATATGAGGTTTCCTTATCTTTGTGTTGCTGATCTACTTCATTTGCATAGTCTTGTTCAGCACCATTATCTCCAAAACAAGTTTCAGAAACTGCATCTTTATCACTCTCTTCATCTAAATTATTTAAATTGTTGTCATGAACTATGTTATCGATATCCTCCTCTACTGATTCATCATTAGTACTATGTTCCACTTCAGGAGGTTTTTTGAAAGAGGGGGACCAAACAAAGAGTTCCTTTGCACGAATCCTGAAAACCTTTCCGTTAACAATGATCTTAAAGCTTTCAAGTATATTGTCTGCCTGATTTGTCTTGATACAAAGACGTTTACGCGCAAAGAGATCAACATTGTCCTCTTCTAGTTCCATGACTTCTCCCCACTTGGAACCTATCTTCTGAAAAGTGTTCCGAGACCATGCATGTAGAGGTACCCCTTCGATATCAATCCAAACAATACGATCATTGGCAACAAAATCGGATTGAGCTTTACATAAACGAACGAACCAGGAAGCGACTCCCACATGTTTCATAAGGTTGTGCTTGGCATTGGATGAACCAAGTTTAATCATAACCCATAAACCACCTAAATAAGCTATCTCAACATTGGGAAATCCTTCATTATGTAACAATACATGGAGATTATTACATGGAGTCATCCAATACCAAAGCGGGCAATGAAAAAGGCTGAGCAGATGTTTGTGGTATACCCTTCACAGCATAAACAAAAGACCCCGATTGTTTATTCCCATTACCTTGCACCTGATGTGTTCCATTCTTAGGAGGAAATTTAATGTTCTGAACCTTCGGTTTAGATGGTCTATCGAACCGAACATGATTAGCAAACAAATGATGGCTACCAATCCATAGTGTGCACAAGTTTTCCACCAATCGATCAAGATTAAAGACCTTAATAAATCGGACAAAAGCAAATCTCTTACCAGCCTTAGACAGCTTCGACGGTATGAAAACATCCACCACCGTACCGTAGGTACTACATACTTTCCATAAGTCACGAGAGCACACCGAAACAGGGAAGTTAGTAACGAATATGGAGTGTGAAATCTTCTGGGTAAGGTCTTCATTGGATGAACGACCACGTCTAGAGTTAATTTCATTATAAGAATGACCAGCCATTGGATTGAAGGGAGTTCTAGATCGGCAAGATGACGGCAGTAGATTTGTAATACCAAGATGAAGAAGGGATTAATGATGGCGAGAGATAAACGGAAACGGAAACGGAATCGATTTGAGAGAAAAAAAAACAGATCTAAACCCTTAGATCCAAAGATGAGAATTCGTCTAACACGCTCGATATGAGATCAAATCAATAAATGATTGATCCCAATTTCAGGGGTTATAACGAATCAAACACTAAGGATTAAAGGATTAGATTGATCTTGTTTGTGGAAATTTTGTGATCGCCGCCATACTAATTGCGTATTTTTTGAAAGAAACCTATTCGAAATTGATAAAAATGCGTACTTGATAGCTTAGAGTTTTCGATCCGCCTTCGGATATACAGATGAAGAAGATGAGAGAAAAATTGATAGAATAAATATTTTCTTCTTTAATTACATCATCATATAGTCTCTTATTTTATTTTATTTTTCTACAGAGTATTTCTTATGGTATTTCAGTTTTGCGATGGCAGAAAAAAAAGGGCCGTGAAAGAAAGGCATGTCAACATGAGTCTCTTGTGCTAATATGCACGTTGGGTAGCATTTTTTTATTTTCATGTAATGCCCTTTAGATGCTTGTTGGTACGTAATCTGTCAAATGGATGTGAAAATAGTTTTGACCAGTGGGTAGTAGAGCCATGGAAATATGACGTTTGGTCTGTAAATTGATGAAAAACATTAACCCCACTTATCTTGACACGTAAATACTAATTAGAGCTAGCTATAAACTTTTAATGTAGCATCTTCGTTTGTTCATGTTTTATAGAAGGTATTTTTTGTATATTGAAAGGGGGAAACAAACACCAAAAGACTATAAACCTTTACTGTAAAAATGGTTACTAACTTTTTCTTAAAAATTCTTTTTTGTAAAAAACAATCGCCGGAAATATGTTGTTCCTAGAAAATAGTCACCGCTACCTCCCCGGAATCTGGGTTTAAACTTGAGGAAGATGAAGATTGAAGATAAAAGGGTATTTTAGTCAAATCATGAAAAAGTTAGTCATTTTGTTAAAAATTTGAATGTATACATGTTTGGGTGTACCTTTATAGACTTTACTAGGAACATCAGTAAATTTGGATAAGTAGGTTAGTCATTTATAGTCCTTTTGCCTAAACGAATATGGAGTGTGAAATCTCTGGGTAAGGTATTCCATTGGGATGAACGACCACGCAAGAGTTAATGTTCATTATAGATGGACCAGCCATTGGATTGAAGGGAGTTCTAGATCGGCAAGATGACGGCAGTAGATTTGTAATACCAAGATAAAGAAGGGATTAATGATGGCGAGAGATAAACGGAAACGGAAACGGAATCAATTTGAGAGAAAAAAAAGAACAGATCTAAACCCTTAGATCCAAAGATGAGAATTCGTCTAACACGCTCGATATGAGATCAAATCAATAAATGATTGATCCCAATTTCAGGGGTTATAACGAATCAAACACTAAGGATTAAAGGATTAAATTGATCTTGTTTGTGGAAATTTTGTGATCGCCGCCATTGTGGAATATTTTTCGTCACACAAATATTCTCTCATTTGACTGATTAGTTATTGTATGATCTGAAAATGAGTTTTAGGGTTCAAAAGAAAATTAATCAAAATGATCATATTTAGCTTGTGATGATTCTTTGATTTCTGTTATGAGTTTAATTTATTTTTGCGCAATGATCATTGTTTTAATTAAATTTTATTGTTTTAATTAAATTTAATTTATATTAAATGCTAATAATAATTAGAATTGAATTTAAAATAATTTCGTAAAATAAATAAGCTAGTCAATGTGAATATGACATGTATTATCCTTATATACAATAGTGAAAGTAACCGTCATCCCGCCCCCGTTGGATGGTCAAAAACGACGCGTTTTGGGTAGATGAGCAGTGTGAGTGGGTTTGGCCAAATTGTGTCGTTTTTATGTCAAACAATGTCATTTTCGTGTGGCTTTCTCAGTTTGAAAATGATACTAAACTAAACGATGACGTTTTACATGTTAAAGGTTGCCATATATAAGCGATCAAAACAAGGGATTGGCACCGGTAAACATAACCACTCACACATACCTAGAAATCGACACACACACTTGGTTCTTGACCAATAATGTTGAAACGTTAAACGGTGGTTGATTATTCAGTGATGGTATCGAGATTCATGGGTTTTGGGATTATAGGTTTAAGGGGTTTTCGTTATAATGTTGCGCATGACGTTTTAAGGTTTGCATTCATTGTTGTTTGGTAAGTCAATCCTGCTACATGTTGTAGTTTTTCAGTGGTTTTTTAATTTATTCGTTTAAATCTAAGATTGTTTTGGAGGTCTTGGTCGAGATGATGAGTAGAATGGTTGATTTAGGCTGACATTTCATGATAGGTAGATAAAAATGTCGTTAAGGTGCTAGATATTATGTTCGCCATTGCTTGTTAAGCATTCATTGTTGCATGTTGTAGTTTTACAGTATTTTATAATTTTACTTAGGATGCAGTTGTTGTGTGTTGTGGCTTTGGTGGTTTAGTTATATTGTTGTTGGCATGCTGATTTTTTGCTTATTAGGTTGTAGATTTTTTTCGTTATTGAACGGATATTGTTTCATTTATTCTTTCTTATTGTGTTGCGGATTTTGGACTTATTAAGTAGAGGTTAGGTTATAGATGGTGTGTATGTTATTTGTTGGAATTAGGTGAAAATAACAGTATATGCGCGTGATAAAAATATGGCCAGTAGTTTGTTAGGTTTCGATATGGAGACGCCAGGTTTTCCGTTTTTGGTTACCTTAGTTTGGTTTTTGGGAAATGAAAAAAGAAAATAATAATGCCCGCCAAAGGTGATACAAGCATTTGGGTCAGGTGAAACGGTTTATGGTTTATGGATGTAGAAAGGCAGAGAGTAATGTATGTAGAGCCTATAATTAGTGTAATACCCTATGATTCAATTAGTTGTGTTGTTTTTAGATTATGCTTAAACTAATGGTCGTTATTGGCATCGTGTAGGTGGTGCATTTTTTATTTTCTCTAAAAAAATATTGGGTGCAGTTCTTTTTGGCATGTATGTTTTAATTTATGGGTTTAGCGTTGGTTTGTAGGTTTAATTTGAATTATCTTTTGATTTGGTGATCCTTTCAGTTGTAGTTTGATGATTTAGTACGATGTTCTGTTTGTGTTCACCATTGATTGTTAAGCATATGTTGTTGCATGTTGTAGTTTTACAGTATTTTGTAGATTTAATTAGGATGCGGTTGTTGTGTGTTTTGGATTTGTTGTTATTTGGTTGGTGATTGTATAATTTTTAGCACGACCAGGCATTCGATGGTGATCGAAGGTTATGTTGATGATAGTTAAACTGACAAGCCATTGGTAACCTGTAACAACACAAATGAAGACACTACGTTAAGTGAAGCGCAGAGATGGTCCTTGCAAATCACCTTCGGCGTAAGAGTAAGTATGTGATTGTGATTGCAATAAGTGCATAAGTATGTAATTCAGGTATTGAGAGCATAATCAAATCTGAGTGAACTACCCATCTATTTATAGGTGATGAAATAGGCCAGAGCAGGCCTCTGTACTAGAACCAGTTATCATATGGGTGTCCCGTGATTTTAGGGGATTACAGGGTTGTGTACTACGATGCCTATCTTGGCAGAAAAGTCTTGATGGGGAAGAGAACGTGGGTTTTGACTTGGTTAGACCTAGCCTATGCGTTAGTTTTGTCGAAGGGCACACTTCGAAGGGTGTTGGGGTTCGAGTGGCGGATTCCTTTATTGGTAATCATTTCAACGAATGATTTTACGCAACTAGAAACATTTCAAAGGTTTTTAGGTGTTTTTGGGAGTAGATCCTAAGTGAGCTTGAAGGGGTGGTACTGTGTGCTATTCGGAGGGTACATCATCAACCCCCCAGTCGAATGTGATATATACACCTGTAGATGTACTACTTTCGACTTCAAACACATGTACAATCTCAACCTATTGTCGAAGGCTGGCTTAATCATTTATATTTCCCGCATTTAATGCGAGTCACCATTAGTTTTCCCACTTGTGTCGGGATTGGTTATGATTATAATATAGGATAGTGAAGATTTTTAGCTTGGTCAATGCGCTCGTGCCATCCGAAATTTAAATTTCGAATTCAAGTCTGGCCTCTATCCATCCAAACACGTGTATGGTTACCCTTTATTTAACTACCTTATAAATACCCATTCACTTCAAAACCCTAATTTTTACCATTTCCACCGCACAGAGTTTTACTATGATCAATTCATTCAATCTGTGTAAGGTAAACAAGTCCTTCTTTTTACTCTCGAAATGGATGCTAAGTTTGTTATTAAGACCCAAACTTGTACGCTAGCTAAGTCAGACTTGACCCAATTCTTCGTTGACTATGATATCCTCCGGGATATCAAAGTTATGCTTCCAAAAAAGCACCAAACTATTTTCGATGCCCCTAGTGGATTCATTGGGAGTAGCCCGAGAAGAGGTATTCACGAATTGGCATAATCTAATTCTCACCTTTTTCTACTATGATGTCCGATACTTCCTTGTGAGTGATCGATCTTTCTGTTAAGACCTCTAATATCACCTCTTTTGTTAGATGTGTTAAGGTTATCGAAGCTAATTTTCTTAGTGCGTCAGCCTTCTTATTTTGGTTCATATGAACAAGCTCCATCGTGTAAGTGATGAAACCCTCCAAAACTTCCTTTGTCTTTTTGGGATACTGCTTGATCACAGGCTGTCTTGCTTCAAAGAGGCCTTTGACTTTATTGGTAACAAGTTGTGTGTCAACGAATATGGGTAAGTCTTTTATTCCCATATCTGCAGCTATCTTTAGACCTGTTAGCAAAGCCTCGTACTCTGCTTCATTGTTGGTGGTTTCGAACTCGAAGCATAATGCATAAGTGAATTCCTTTCCTTTAGGGCTTACTAACATTAAGCATGCCCCTAAGCCACCGGCGCTTGAGGCTTCGTCTGTATACAACTTCCAGGTAATTTCCGAAGTGGGGACCTTGTCTTGAACCTCCGGTTTTTCTATTTTTCATTTACCTTCTTCTCCGAAGGGTTTTGAGCTAAAAAGTCAACCTAGATTTGTCCCTTGACTGAATTTCATTCTCTGGACTCAATATCGTGTTCTCTCAGCTCTATTGCCATTTAGCTATCCTTCCATATTTTTCAGGCCTTGCGAGAATTTGCTTTGTGGGTTTTTCAGTTAGAACCCTGATAGAGTGAGCGTGGAAATACCTTCGTAAGCTCCTTGCAGAATATATGAGAGCTAATATTAGTTTCTCCAACTTAGGGTACTTAAGCTATGCTCCTTGTAACACTCTTCTTACGAAATAAATCAGGACCTCTCTTTTTGTCCCTTTCGGCGAGCAGGACATCGCTTATGCTTTCATTCGAAGCTGCGAGGTACATTACCAACACTTCGCCTTTGATTGGGGCTGTAAGTGTTGGCAATATTTCTATGAACTTTTTTATCTTGTGGAAGGCTTCCTCTGCTTCCGTACTCTATTGCAGGGTCTTCTTGTTTGTGCAAATTTTTAGGGCTTTAAAGAATGGCAAAGATCTATCAGCACCATTTGAGAGAAATCGGCTTAGAGCTGCGAGCTTCCTGTTAAGACTGTATTTCTTTCAATGTCTCCGGCGGCTTAAGATCCGTGATGGCTTTTACTTTCAAAATTTTTCTTTAATTTCATGCTTTGTGATGAGATGTCTAAGGAACTGTTATTCTTGAACGTCGTATGAGCTATTTTTTGGCTAAGCTTAATTTGATTGATCGGAGCATGTCGAAGGTTTCCTGGATGTCTAGTAGCATGTCTTCTTCAGAAACGCTTTTTATCACCATATCATCAACATAGCTTCTAGGTTTCTTCCAATACGGAAGGTCTTATCAACCAGCCTTTGGTAGATAGCCCTTTCATTTTTGAGACCGAAGGGCGTCTTCTTGTAGCAAAGGACTCCTTTTCTAGTAAAGAATGTTTTCTTGTCTTCATCTCCCTCTACCATCTGTATCCGATGGTAGCCTTTGTATGCATTTAGGAATCATTTGAACTGGAAGCCCGAGAGTAACTCTACTTTCCAACCAATTTCCAGTAATGGGTAGCAGTCTTTTGGGTAAGATTTATTTATGTATTTAAAGTCTACGCACATCCTCCAGCCTCCATCACTTTTCTTGACCATGACAAGGTTGGCTACCCATGTATGGTATTTGACTTCCCATATGATACCCGCTTTGGTGAGTTCGCCAACCTCTTCGTTAGCTGCTTCCTTCCTTTATGGAGCTAACCCGCGTTCTTTTGTTTGACTAGTTCATTATGCTTGTACTCGTTTAACTTGTGCTCTGTGTTGAAGGGATGTCCGTCTCTCATGATGGTTCTTTGAATACCGGTCATATCAGCATAGGTCTGCGCAAATGCATGTGCATTAACTCGGAGGAGTTTCTGTAGCTCCTCTTGAAATTTATAGGTAGCTGTATGGAAAACTAGAAAGGGGTTGAATAGTTTTACCGTTTTTAACGTTTTAATATTCTTATTTCAAAACTTTTAGATCTGTGTTTACATGAGATCTATCAATTACAATATGAAGATAATATATAACAATAATAACTGCGAAATATAAAATGCAAGAGAATAGTAAAGAGTTAGAAAGATCAAACCACAACACGATGATTTATAGTGGTTCGGTAACAAAGCTCTTATTCGCCCTACTCCACTCCCCGATTACCCAACTCGAGAGTTCACTTCACTATGCAACAACTCCCTTCAGGTGGAGAAAACCGTACAATTGTTGCTTACACCAATTTCTGACACTAAGCTAAATGTCGAGTTCTAATCTAGCTAGAACCAATCTCTCACTCACAAATGTATTTCCGGGACTAAAATACTAACCCAATCACACACGCATTTTTAGGTCCTAAATACTAACCCGATCTAACAACTAAACAAGATTGGAGGTTATGTGGTTGATGTACAAAATACAACAATAATTTAACAAAGGTTACGAATGCACAAACTAATCTATAACACTTCGTAACTTGGCGATTACGAGTATTCTTATCTTGCACTTTGAAAGAAAGATTGGATCACTTGTAAACAAGATTAAACAAGTTAAATGATCAAAGAAAAGAAGATATAGAAACTGATTTAATAGCAGAGAAAACTAAGTGCAAAGAAGTGAGAAAATAGTTAGAAATGAGCCACTATTTATAGGTAAAGATACGAGCATCTAGGAATAGAAATGGAGCGGGTTTGGGGCAGGGCGACCACCCTCCATTCCCAAACCCGATTAGCAAACCACGCCCCAAACCCACCCCGATCCCCAATGGGTATCTTATCGGGGCGCTCCATTGGGGCGAGATGCTCCCCCAAACCCGCTCCAATCCCCGTTGGGGGTCTTATCAGGACATCTTTATGAGCGCAATGCTCCACCAAATACACGTTGTTAATGTTTATTATTATTTTTACGCCATATTTTACAAATGTGATTACAACGAATAATATGAAGAATATATGACCCACTAATAATATATTATTAGTAGCCTTTGTAATTTTTAAACAAATTAAATAGAATAATGATAATCACGTTAAAAAACAAAAAAGTTATTTTAAAACCATTACACAAAAGAAGTTTTTCTTAATCACAACTTACAATCTTACAAAGATACAAAACTACAAAAATTTGATAATATTTGTTCTTTACGTAAATACTAACATAACAATATATGAATATAATAGATCTATATATATATATATATATATATATATATATATATATATATAGTTTTGGGGGGGGGGGACCTTGTACCCCGTCCCCGCCCCGAACACGATGAAAATCTCCGTCAATGCCTCGAAACCCGCCCCGTAACCCGATAAGCATGCCCCGCCCTGCCTCAAAAACATTGGGTTTCGGGTTTCCCTATTAGGTTCAGGTTTTATTGCCATCCCTACAAGCATCTGACATACTAGACAGTCCTGATGGTCCCTTATATATAAGGGGAACGTCCCATAATTAAGGGGACCGTCCGGTGTATTGAGGACACTCCCTTTTTGTCTTTTTGTAGGGAAGTGTTTTTCTGGTTTAGGTGTTATCTAATTTGTGGGGGAAAATATATTTATCTAAATAAAACATTTATTAATAATACAAAAATACTTTGTTTAATTTATTTTTTGTAAAAAGATGTTTTGTTACATTCATAAAAATATAAAGTTTAAGATAAAAATTATTTTTTTGATCATCCATCAAGTTTAGTATTTGTTTGTTCATACCTTAAGTGATTTACGTCGAAATTGAAATTTACGACTAATAACTTGTTTACGTTTATTTTTACGTAGACTGTTTTTACATTTTGTGATTATCAAAACGTAGAGAAGTAAAAAAATATAAATTATATTTTTACGAAGATGTGCGAAAACGAACGAAAACGTAAAAAAATCGTGCAAAAACATGCGATAACGAGCGAAAACGTGCAAATTAAATATTTTTTATGCTTATGGTTGTAGTAGTGTTAATTTCGAATATACTGAT
>BQNB010151177.1:0-15935 GCA_026074375.1 Tanacetum coccineum
AACATGACTCCCAATACGACCACCCATGGAATCAATATCTTCAATAACACACCACAATCTGATACTCAAATATCCCACTTGAGTTTCCATAAATGTGCTAATTTTGAACCACTTATCAGTTAGCTTAACAGCAATACCCACAAATGTATCATTTGAAACTAGTTCATTTCCACCCATTCCTTGTTTGCTAATATCAGCAGGTACCTGTTCTCCAACACCCCCAAACTCATATTATGTTGATCCTAACAACGATTTCTCAACCCAAACAAATGATGTCACAACAACTAAATGAACAGCGGTCCGAACAATTGAAACACTCATGTAACCCCAACAATAACGCATCTTTGACTTTTAATAACCCAACTTCATATCTTCTCAAATTATCAACACCAACTTGTCTATCTTTCTGAGTTCAACACATCAATAGTCTCTGCAGTCACCCTATTTCCTTCATTCATACCTTTACTGAAGCCCTGTGGATCACAATTTGATGCCATCAACTTATCATCAACTAATCCATTATCCCCGTCAACCAACTCTTTAACACTTTCTTGTTTAATAACCCTTTTATTCTTGTCTAAATCTTCTTCTTGTTTCTTGTTAACAAAGAACTCCTTTTCACCAAGAAGAGCCTTGGTGGAAAGATCATACAGTTCACAATCATAATCAAACACATTCAAATCTTTATCCTCATCTTCCCATCCTTCAACATACCCTTTATCGACATACATTCCCAACAAGTAAAAACCCTTTATCCTACGAACAAGACTACCATTGTCGTTGTGTGGAGTGATTTTACTTATATTCTTATCAGTCACGAATCTATCGACCTCCATAACCATAAACATTGAATCTACACTCTTACTAGTTTTAACTACCTCATTTTCCACTTTCTCATCATCAACTACCTCATTTTCCATCTCTGGGCAGTTTCAACCACAACATTCTCTACTATTCTATTTCCCACCTCAATCGACTCTTTCACATATGCATCATAAACTTCAAATCTTTCACCTTTACTTGACATTTCATCAAAAATCTTATGTGCACCTTCATTTTTTTCCAAATTTACATCATAATGACTATCATTTACCGAAAAATCACTTACATTGCCAATAACATGCAAACCACAACTCGAATCTTTGACATTATCACTCAAAAACTTACTATTAGGAAACTTACTATGGTTAAAAGGTTAATTGAATCGAAGAAAAACATAAAATTTAGTTAAGCGTGTTTTCGGTTTCGATTAAGGTGTAAGAAAATAACTTACTAGTTATAATACCCGTGCGTGCACGGGGTTTTTACATGTTCTGCATCTCTAAAAACTATTTCGTAAATTATATTTCATTTCTTATACCTTTTTCTACCTTGTAGCATTTTGCTCTTTAAATATGTAGTGTGTACTGTTTTTTGATGTTTATTTTGTAAACAAAATAAAATAAAACGTTTCTTTTGCGACAAATGTTAATCAAAGAGGGTTCAAAACTTTTATTTCAGCGTTCATGTTTATTATTTTGAAAAGCTGTAAGTTTTATATTGGCAATCCTTTTCTAAACAGAATTATGTAGGGTTGTGTTTAAAGCCACACAAACAACAAATTAGCAAAAACAAAGACAAAAACCCAAAAATATAATCAATGCTCTAATAATGTAGCGTGATAATTAAACGAATAAATATATATATATTTTTTTGGTAAAAGGTTTCCTAAGTAAAATATATATTACATCTAAATAATCAATGAAGAAATGATGTAGATGAGGTCATACATTAAAAAAAACGATGAAGTACAAAGAATAAATATACAATAGGTACACTAATGATTAAAAGGGTCATGAAGTGCATGGAGATTATCTCATCTAACTTCATCTCGATTTCATTCGCATGTAGATCATCCCAGAATAGGAAACTTACTATGGTTAAAAGGTTAATTGAATCGAAGAAAAACATAAAATTTAGTTAAGCGTGTTTTCGGTTTCGATTAAGGTGTAAGAAAATAACAAATCGAAACTCTAGCTAACCACCCGTCCACGAACACCCCTAGCGAAAGTCACTTTACTTTGTAAAGCACCGCTCGTTATACACACCCACATTCTACATAAATCATCTCACTCGTTCACCTAAAACCACATAAACCATCTTTAACCGAAGCCAAAGTCTTAATACTTAGAGCACTAGGTGCCCATTAGCATTTTATAGCAATTAAAAGTGATATCATCTCAGCAATGCCCTCTATGTAACTTAAAACTTCTAAGTTAATCTAAAAATACCCCCTCTCCATCACTCGAGTTATAATACACCTCATGGCCGTACTTAACCCAGCAAAACACAAATACAAAAAGGAAAGAAAAAATATCATATAACCCAGGATTGCACGAGGAGCTACGACACGAGATTGAGTGTAAAATGGAGCCGTAGGGCCTTATAACTTGTGCACACCAAGTGCTCTTATGAGAACTAAAAGTGACTAAATTAGCATAAATAAAAGTAAAAGGACTAAAGTTGACAATATTAACTGGCGAATTCATTTCATAGGTATACTAATAATTAGTGGGTATTTGTTCAACCTTATATGTGAGCTTACGAACTTATTTGCTTTTCCCTTATATTTCATAAACCCTAATTTTCTAGTTTATTTTAAGATTTTAGGCTTATATAAGTTTATCATATAATAATAAACTTATCTAAGCCAAAAAATTTCAAAATAAGCCAAAAAAAACAAATAAGACGTATAAGCTTAAACAAACATCCCTAATACTAAGGTTCGGTCAACACTTCTCACTATTTCAATTGCCAACTTGAAATGCCCAAAATCACAAACTAAAATTATATTTAATTTTTTGAAAACTGGGTTGCAGACCCCATTCGATCAGCGGCCAAATGGACTTGACTTGCGGCTGGGTGAAAAATCTGCGACCAAATAGGTTTGACCTGCGGCTAAAATGTTGTTGGTATGTAACTTTTCTAACAGAGTTTTGTTTAAATCATACTTGCACGTATCGTTAAAATTTAAAACTTTGCAGAAACATCATTCATGTATTAAGTAATCATGTATGATTGTATGTAATGGAGTTTGCATAAAAAAGGTGAAAGCATATTTTATATGAAAAAAGAGTGTTTATTTCTTCAAAATCATAATTTCGAGTTCAATCGCAATAAAAAAGACAGTATCCCGTTTCGAAATAATATAATTGTAATTTATACTTTTCTTAGAAATAGAATAAATATGAAGTTATCAAGTTTCAAAATTTTTGGTCCAGTCCAAAAAGCATAATTGCTGGTTATGTTTAAGATTGAACCGGACCGAGAACAAAAAATGAGAAAATTGGTGAACCGACGACCGGATCAAAATATGTTTGGCTTTGTCCAGTTCGTTTGGATTTCGCGGTTTGGTTCGATCCTCGGTCTCTTATGCTCAACCCTTGTCTATAGTACATATACAGAGAAAACACATTCATTTAGAACTTAAAAGCTTAAAAAATGAGTAATGTTGTTAGAATAAAATGCTCCTACTTATAAAAGATAATACAATCTATTAAGAATTAAGCATATACTTAATTACAATTTAAAGAGAAAAGTGCAAATATGCTCCCTGTGGTTTGCAAAAATTGCAGACTTACTCTCCAACTTCACGAAAGTGCAGGTGGCCTCTCCAGTTTGAAACTTTCATTGCACTCGTGCTCCCTGCCAGGGAGCACGAATGCGACACAAGTTTCGTTTTGAGGAGGCCGCGTGCACTTTCGTGAAGTTGGGGAGCAAATCTGCAAATTTGAAAAACCACATGGAGCTTATTTGCAGATTTCTCCAATTTAAATCACTAACTTTTTCTCTATCACTTACTCCACAAACATATATACATAAAAAAAATCTAACACACATATTAACGTTATTATACATTGTCGCCGCTATGCGCGGGTAATTGTCTAGTTTAATAAACAGAAGAGTAAATTACAAAATTTGTCCATGTGGTTTAGCAAAACTGAGGTTTAATCCCTATCATTTGGAAATTTCACTCATTGTCTATGTGGGAACTTACATGTGCACATTTGGTCCCTGACTAAAGTTAAATTACTCAACTACCATCTTCGTGGGAGCTTACATGTGCACATTTGGTCCCTTTCACTTATATTTGACATGATACTTTGAGACTGAACCCGTATTTTGATCAAACTACAAGGGTTATGTTTATAATTTACTATAAAGAGAAAAAGCGTAAAAAAGAAATAAAACATAAAGGATTAAAGTTAACAACCCGCTGACCTATAGCAAAAGAGTTGAGATGCAGTCAACACTTCATAACATAACATACAGAGCCTTCATTCTTGGTAAATTTTCAAATTCATTGTATCTGATGCTTATATATATAGATTAATATATAAGAAGAAAAGAAAGATGAAGTTATCACGAAAGGAAGTGGAGAAGTTGATGTTACATAATGCTGGTTTTTTATTTCGGTTTTAATCGGTTCGGTTCGGTTTCGATTCGGGTCAAAATACCGGCTCGAACACACATATTCGAACCGAAACCGAACCGAATCGACCTTATTCGGTTTGCTTTCAGTTTGTATATTGTATATTCGGTTCGGTTATCGGTTGCCAAATTTTCCTTTTTCGGTTTTGGGTCGGTTTCGGTTTAATTCGGTTCGGTCGATTCCGACTCGATGCTCACCCAACGAAGAGTGGACTTTCTAAAAGATATAGACTAAAAGGAGAAAATACATAAGAAACCAATTCTTACCGGGTGCAAACAACTTTAAAGTGGTCACGTCAGCCTCCTGAAAATGGGAGGCTTTGACTCTGTGTGGCGATGGGTTCAAAACCCGTGAATTAGTAGGCTAAAAAGTCGGAAACCATGATTACCAAAAAAGAAAACATAAAGGACTAAATTTAACAACCCAACTAACTGGCTGACCTATAGCAAAAGAGTTGATGAATCATTCATTTCAATGGAGGTACATACTAATAAAGATTCAGTCAACATTACATAACATAACACACATCCTTCATTCTTAATCGCTTGTAATTTTTCATAATCATTTTTATAAATTTTGATCCAAATTTGTGATTGATTGATTGTATATAAGAAGAGAAGATGAAGTTATCACCAAGAGAAGTGGAGAAGTTAGATGTTACATAATGCTGGTTTTTTGGCCCAGAAGCGCATCGCACGTGGTTCGCGGCTTCATTACACCGAAGCCGTTACGTTAATCGCTAATCATGTACTACTAATTGGATTTTAGAAATGATTTATAGTTAAGCCTGGTGTTTTTGGAATTTTGGAATTTTCGAAATGAATTTGGCCCTATAACTTGGGGTGTGGTATGGTCTACTGCCATAGGGTCGCGCCATAGGGCAATAACGAGTCATATGGCATACCATAGTGAGTGCTCTAAAAATATGATACAAATGTAGAGAGAGAAAATGTGAAAGCCATATGTCAATGAATTAGACATACTTTTTGTAACACCCCTGGAAAGCAAAAAGCAAGTTCACCTAAGGGGTGTTTGTCTAAGCTTATTTGATGAGCTTATTGAAAATGTGATAGGCTAAGTTGAGCTTATGAGCTTATCAAATTTTCAATAAGCTCATATAGGGGTGTTTGTTTTGTCTTATATAGTCGGCTTATGGCTTACTAGGTTTTGGCCTTATGTTTCATAAGCTTTATATGAAATAATAAACTTATATAAGCCGAAAAGTGTCAAATAAGCCACAAAAAGCAAGCTTAGGAAATAAGCCCAAAACCAAATAAAACATAAGCCCGCTATATAAGCCGCAACAAACACCCTCCTAAAAACCATAGGGAATGGTACAAGTAGCAATTACCTTAGACTCATAAGAAGCTCAAATGTAACATCCCGCTCCGATAAAGAGACTAAGAGTTACGTTATGGTGTCATATCAAAACATATAAACGCAAACGGAAGACTTTATTAAATAAAAATACTAAGTCGTGTAACAAAATGACTTCCAAAAGTATTAAATTCTAACAAAATTAAAGAAATCTTCAAAAAGAAAGGTCTTAAAACACAAATCCAAATCATAAGGGTTCTTCTAAAGGTGGGTCCTCTAAAAGCTCCTACTCTCAACACTCATATCCCAGCTTCCCGCTTAGTACCTGCCGCAGGAAAAGAAAACGCGGCTGAGCTAACGCTCAGTGAACATATATAATAATAATAACGGTAATAAAACGAAGAAATGAAGGAAACGGATCACGAGAATCTGCTAAACAAATGTCATACAAAATATAAAGCGATAATTAAGAATTTAGGATAACAAAGGAGTGCCCACGAGCTTCAAACAAAAGTCTAAAGCATGCCACACGCTTAGACTAAATAATCCAACATACATCGTATCATATCATATCATATCAAATTGTACATGGGAGCTGCAGACTCCAGATGTACGCTACCAAATGTGAAATGGGTTGTAATGCGCACACACTACCATTCACCTGAACTGAACGGAACAAAGTACATAGGATGCATCCATACGCTCCTTGCAAAACAAAGTCATATCCATATACACAAGCACTATGGCGAGTGTACGAACATATCAAATCATAATAAGTGCACATACAATAGGGAACGTCGTGGACCAATCACACAGCCACAGATAGTGTCATGCCATTGGTGCATCAATGGCATGGTCATGGTACCTCCATGACTAGATACAAATAGCTCGGGCAAGATTAAATCAAAGATATAAGTGAACAAGTTTCAAATAATCCAAATCCGGAAACGAATCTAGTAGCATATTCCAAACAGAAACCAACAGATTCATACAAACGAATACCGAATCAAACGGATTGTCAACATCAAACGAGTCATGATTACGGGTAGCAAATCAAAGGAATATCAAATGAATATCGAATAGATCAAGTAGCCAAACAAATGAGAATGAAGTGTCCTTACTAAAAGGACGAAATATATGTACCTTAACGAATAAGAAATCGGAGAGAAATGAACACAAAAGCAAGAGATCACAACACCTTCACCGAATCTACAAGAACCTTGATTACCAAATATTACATATCTTTTTAAAGTAGTTTTACATTTGATCTTACCATAAATAAATTTTACTTGACTTAATTAATGTTTCCAAAATTTTCAGATTTTGACAACTTATCTAAGGTAAGTTTTCATACTTAAAAGACTCATAAAAACATCTTCTAAAATTACACCAAAAATTACACAGGTTCCTACATATGTCTAATATACCCATGATCATTGGTTTAATTTATTTTCATGTTTAAGTATCCCTTTGACCCTTGTTACCCAAAACAGACCCGAATTTTGACCTGGCAGAACCTTTGAAAAGTTTACGGGTATTTACCATACTTAGACAATTTAGAAAAATCTCAAAAAAATCATGGACGTAGCTAATATCATGAAGATTAACCCACGTAAGTTTCAAAGGCTAATTAGTAATGGTTCAGGCGGAATAGGAGGAAGTATAGGCGGGTTCAGGGTACAGCATACTGCCCAATTGGATATCACTGCTGGATCTGAACCACTAACAACTAACAAGCCATTCTAAAAAAAATCAAATACTACAACTGAATTTTTTGGACTGAATTCCTAGTTTTGACACTTTATCTTTTAGCAACCAAAACCCAACATTCCCGACCTTGAAAAATTATGATATCAACTTTTCCAGAAACCAGACTCTCTGAATTTAATCTTAGGCTCAAGAATCATGTTAAAATCAATTTTTATCATTAAGATATACCCGGATTAACATGACCTAAAATTCTGCCCAGAATTTTTAACTATGAAAACCTTAATTAACACCCATCAAAACCAACCCTAGGGTTTCTAATCTTGTAGTTTTTATTAATAACACATTTAATGATCATCTTAGAGTTTCATAACTTGTAATTTAACCATTTTAATTAGATTAAACCCTAAAGAAATTGACAAGAACATAAACACATTATTTCTTACAATCTTTTAGGTTTTTATGAAAACTTTTGCATATGTAATCATGGTGACAACAAGAGTGAAACAAAATCAAGACTTACCTATGGAGACCAAGATGAAGACAAGAACAAGAACAAACACCAAGAATCAAAGATCACACTAAGAACACCAAGGCTTGAAAACTCTACCCGAATCATCAACTTCTTCTTGCAAATTCTAGAGATGATTACACAAGATTTTTGGGAGTGAAATTTTTGAGAGAATATGGTGAATAGGGAAGAGGGGGCTGGATTTTATAAGGGGTAGAGGAGGGGACAAAATCTTTTATAACTTTAAAAAGATTACACATTATTCACACTTCATTCCTAAAATATATGTAGCTAACAAAATAAAAGATATGGTGTGTTTATACACCATATATGGCCGGTTACATTCAAAGAGGAGGGGGGACAAAATATTTTCTTCTATTTTGAATTTTACACAAATATTTACTAAAACATTTTTACTCTTAATACTTAAAATATGTTTTAAACAAAAAATGAAAGTAAATAAACCTAAATAACCAAAAATCAAAAATATTTTCTTATTATTTAGGGGGGGGGCGGATTTCATACATATAAATTAGGAATTTATATATATATATTTTTAACAATATATCTTATGTTATATCTTTAATATTTACAAATATTTATAACCTAAGGTTTTAATTTCAAATGCTTATTAATAAACTTTAGGTTATATTCAAAATTACCAATATGAAATGAAATTCAAATTTTTGGGTTTTACATCAAATGACTTATCTGATACCGATGTGGGACGGGTTGTTATATTTTTAGGTATATATCATAACTTGATCGATTTCAGTTTGTATAATAATTAATTTCTGAGTGAAAGACTTTTAGCTTAAGTACTTGTGTACTTCGTCTTTAACATGTACATTGCACTATTGATGTAGATTTCGTTGCAAATTTGTCGTTAGATTTATTAACTTCTCGTATTAGTTATGGATATTTTTGAAAAGTTTTAAATCTGTTTCGATTATGAAGTGTTCGTTTCTGCATTTGATTATACTTATGAAGTTCCAAAATTAGCTTCAAGTTTCTGGTTAGTTGTGTTGTCCTTGAGATGGAAACTGTATATTTCTTTCAGGAATGGGAAATCATCCCCAATAAGAACTTTTAAATTGTAAGAAAACTTTTAATCAAGTACAAATATCCTGACCATCATCTCTGCGTGTTGTTAGACTTTGGAATTTGTACATGATGGTGATAAAAGTGTGGCAGAATTAATGGATATTGGGAGACGGCTTTTAGGAAGGTACATTGTAATATAATCCGTATTATCAACTTTCTTTATCTGTAAGGTGTCATCGTAGCTTAGGTTTATCTGCACGTCTTGTTAATTTTTGAGGTTTGCAATTATAATACTGTGTATAATTGACCCATACTAAAAGACTTGTTTTCAAAAAGAACAATATGCTGAATATTTTCGGTTTAAATGACTTCCAAAAGTATTAAATTCCAATAAAATTAAACAAATCTTTAAAAAGAAAGGTCTTAAAACACAAATCCAAATCAAAAGGGTTCTTCTAAAGGTGGGTCCTCTAAAAGCTCCTACTCTCAACACTCATATCACAGCTTCCTGCTTAGTACCTGCCGCAGGAAAAGAAAACGCGGTTGAGCTAACGCTCAGTGAACAGATATATGAATAATAACGGTAATAAAATAAAGGAATGAACGAAACAGATCACGAGAATCTGCTAAACAAATGTCATACAAAATATAAAGCGATAATTAAGAATTTAGGAAACAAAGAGTTCCCACGAGTCTAAAAAAAAGTCTAAATCATGCCACACGCTTAGACTAAATAATCCAACATACATCGTATTATATCATATCATATCAAATTGTACATGGGAGCTGCAGACTCCAGATGTACCCTACCAAATGTGAAATACGGTGTAATGCGCACACATAACCATTCACCCGAACTGAACGGAACAAAGTACCTAGGATGCATCCATATGCTCCCTGCAAAACAAAGTCATATCCATATACACAAGCACTATGGCGATTGTACGAACATATCACAACATAATAAGTGCAACATACAAAAAGGGAAACGCCGTGGACCATCCACACCGGCACAGACCGTGCAATGCCATTGGTGTATCAATGGAATGGTCATGGTACCTCCATGACTAGATACAAATAGCTCAGGCAAGATTAAAGCAAAGATATAAGTGAACAAGTTTCAAATAATCCAAATCCGGAAATAAATCTAGTAGTATATTTCAAACAGAAACCAACAGATTCATACAAACGAATAACGAATCAAACGGATTATCAACATCAAACAAGTCATGATTACGGAAAGAAAATCAAAGGAATATCAAATGAATATCGAATAGATCAAGTAGCCAAACAAATGAGATGAAGTGTCCTTACTAACACGGATGGAATACTGTACCTTAACAAATAAGCAATCAAGAGAAAAGAACATAAAAGCAAGAAATGATCACAACACTCTTCACGAATCTACAAGAACCAGATTACCATATATTCAATATCTTAAATTAGTTTTTACCATTTTGAGTTCTTACCATACAAAAGTGTTTACTTACTTAATTAATTTTCTAAAAAATTTCCGATTTTGACTACTTATTTAAGGTAAGTTTCCATACTTATAAGACCCATAAAAAACATCTTCTAAAATTACACCAAAAGTTACTGAGGTTCCGACATATATCTAATATACCCATGATCATTGGTTTAATTAATTTCCATGTTAAGTTTCCCTTTGACCCATGTTACACCAAACATACCCGAATTTTAACTGCAGAACTTTGAAAAGTTTGATGCATATTTACCATAATTAACAATTCAAAAAAATCTCACAAATCATGGACTGTAGATAAAATCATGAAGTATAACCCACCTATGTTCAATAGCTAATTCGTTATGGTTTGAGAAATAAAAATCAAATACTACAACTGAATTTTTCGGACTGAATTCCCAGTTTTGACACTTTATCTTTTAGCAACCAAAACCAAACCTTCCTGACCTTGAAAAATTATGAAATAAACTTTTCCAAAAATTAGACTCTCTGAATTTAATCTTAGGCTCAATAATCATGTTAAAATCAATTTTTATCATTAAGATATACCCCGATGAACATGACCTAAAATCTGCCCAGAATTTTTACTCATAGGAAAACCCTAATTAACACCCATCAAACAACCCTAGGTTTCCTAATCTGTAGTTTTTATTTATAACACATTAATGATCATCATAGAGTTTCCATAACATGTAACTTACACCATTTTTAATTAGATTAAACCCTAGAGAAGATTGACAAGAACATAAACACATTATTTCTTACAATCATTTTAGGTTTTTAATGAAAACTTTTGCATATGGTAACAATGGGTGACAACAAAGTGAAACAAAATCAAGACTTACCTATGGAGACCAAGATGAAGACAAGAACAAGAACAAACACCAAGAATCAAAGATCACACTAAGAACACCATGGCTTGAAAACTCTACCCGAATCACCAACTTCTTCTTGCAAATTCTAGAGATGATTACAGAAGATTTTTGGGAGTGAAATTTTTGAGAGAATATGGTGAATGGGGAAGAGGGGGCCAGATTTTATAAGGGGTAGAGGAGGGGACAAAATCTTTTATAACTTTACAAAGATTACACATTATTCACACTTCATTCCTAAAATATATGTAGCTAACAAAATAAAAGATATGATGTGTTTATACACCATATATGGCCGGTTACACTCAAAGAGGGGGGGGACAAAAATATTTTTTTTCATTTTGAAGTTTACACAAATATTTACTAAAACCTTTTTACTCTTAATACTTAAAATATGTTTTAAACAAAAAAGGAAAGTAAATAAACCTAAATAACCAAAAATCAAAAATATTTTCTTATTATTTAAGGGGGGGGGGATTTCATACATATAAATTAGGAATTTATGAAATAAAAGAATATAGTATAGATTAATAAAATATATAAATATATATATATAGTATAATATATAAATAATATATATATATTTATATAATATATATATAAATATTTATATATTATACAATTAATAGAATAGTATATATAGGTTAACAATATATCTTAGTGTTTATATCTTTATATTTACAAATATTTATAACTAAGTTTTAAATTCAAAACGCTTAATAATAACTTTAGGTTATATTCAAATTACCAATATGAAATAAAATTCAAATTTTTGGGGTTTTACAACTCTTCCCCTCTAAAAAGAAAATTCCGTCCTCGAAATTGAAATCGAATTGAAATAGTAGATGAAAATTCAGTTATACAGATTATACAAGGATACTCGATTGGATAAGACAACATAGGGGCGCGATGAACGGCTAACCAATTCATAGTAAGAATAAAATCGAAATCACTTAGTTCTAAGGGAAGCAAATTAGCAAAACGAATCTTATCATCAAGATGAAGCGGACAGTTCTGATATTCGTGGTCATACTTTTCATATGGCGTAGATATCGGCAAGGTATAATTAAGTTGCGTAGGAAAGATGCTAAGTTGTCATAAAGATATGAAACAGAAACCTACATAGATGTGTTGCACCCGCATCAAATAGGACAAAAACAGCACGACCATTCAAGAAGAGAGTTCCCGAAACGGTACCTAAAGAGTTAGCTGCCTGATCCTTGGTTGAAGAAAATACTCGGTCAACGAATGAAACAGCGAAGACAATTTAGAGTTAAGATCAAAATACGAAAGGAAACGATCATATCAAAAGGAAACCTAACGTCTACCCAATCCTCACAGGTCATAACCTAAGGTTCTATATGCTAATGACTTTTGATACTATAAGATTGTAACATCCCGCTCGATAAAGAGACAAAAGTTTACGTTATGGTGTCATAAACAGACAATAAAAAAGACTCAAGCGGAAGACTTTATTAAATAAAAATACTAAGTCATGTAACAAAATGACTTCCAAAAGTATTAAATTCCAATAAAATTAAACAAATCTTTAAAAAGAAAGGTCTTAAAACACAAATCCAAATCAAAAGGGTTCTTCTAAAGGTGGGTCCTCTAAAAGCTTGTACTCTCAACACTCATATCACAGTTTCTTGCTTAGTACCTGCCGCAGGAAAAGAAAACGCGGCTAAGCTAACGCTCAGTGAACAGATATAATAATAATAACGGTAATAAAATAAAGGAATGAACGAAACAGATCACGAGAATCTGCTAAACAAATGTCATACAAAATATAAAGCGATAATTAAGAATTTAGGATAACAAAGGAGTTCCCACGAGCTAAAAACAAAAGTCTAAATCATGCCACACGCTTAGACTAAATAATCCAACATACATCGTATTATATCATATCATATCAAATTGTACATGGGAGCTGCAGACTCCAGATGTACCCTACCAAATGTGAAATGCGGTGTAATGCGCACACATAACCATTCACCTGAACTGAACGGAACAAAGTACCTAGGATGCATCCATATGCTCCCTGCAAAACAAAGTCATATCCATATACACAAGCACTATGGCGATTGTACAAAAAAAGAACCTAACATATCAAAATAAAAATAAAAAAAAAAATAAGAAAATACATAATAAGTGCACATACAAAAGGGAACCGTGACCAATCACACCGCATGATAGTGTCATGTCCATTTGGTGTAGTCAAAGGAATGGTCATGTACCTCCCATGATAGATACAAATACTTCATGCAAGAATAAAGCGAAAGATATACTGAAACAAGTTTTCAAAATAATCCAAATCCGGAAATAAATCTAGTAGTATATTTCAAACAGAAACCAACAGATTCATACAAACGAATAACGAATCAAACGGATTATCAACATCAAACAAGTCATGATTACGGAAAGCAAATCAAAGGAATATCAAAGGAATATCAAATGAATATCGAATAGATCAAGTAGCCAAACAAATGAGAATGAAGTGTCCTTACTAAAAGGAAGGAATATCTGTACCTTAACAAACAATCAATCAGAGAGACAATAAACATAGAAAGCACGAGAATCACAGGACACCTCACCGAATCTACAAGAACCATGATTTACCATATATTACATATCATTTTAAATTAGTTTTTACATTTTAGATCTTACAAAATAGAAGTTATACCTTGACTTAATTAATGTTTCTAAAAATTTCAGATTTTGACTACTTATTTAAGGTAAGTTTCCATACTTAGAAGACCCATAAAAACATCTTCTAAAATTACACCAAAAGTTACTGAGGTTCCGACATATATCTAATATACCCATGATCATTGGTTTAATTAATTTCCATGTTTAAGTTTCCCTTTGACCCATGTTACCCAAAACAGACCCGAATTTTAACCTGGCAGAACCTTTGAAAAGTTGATGCATATTTACCATACTTAGACAATTCAAAAAAATCTCAAACAAATCATGGACGTAGATAATATCATGAAGATTAACCCACCTAAGTTTCAAAGGCTAATTCGTTATGGTTTGAGAAATAAAAATCAAATACTACAACTGAATTTTTCGGACTGAATTCCCAGTTTTGACACTTTATCTTTTAGCAACCAAAACCAAACCTTCCTGACCTTGAAAAATTATGAAATAAACTTTTCCAAAAATTAGACTCTCTAAATTTAATCTTAGGCTCAATAATCATGTTAAAATCAATTTTTATCATTAAGATATACCCCGATGAACATGACCTAAAATTCTGCCCAGAATTTTTAACCATGAAAACCCTAATTAACACCCATCAAAACAACCCTAGGTTTCAAACGGTAGTTTTTATTAATAAACACATTAATGATCATTCTATGAGTTTTCCATAACAAGGGGGGGTGTAATTTAACCATTTTAATTATATAAAACCCTAGAGAAATTTTGACAAGAACATAAACACATTATTTCATACAATTTTTAGGGATTTATATGAAAACTTTTGCGATATGGTAATCATGGGGGAAACAAAGTGAAACAAAATCAAGACTTAACCTATGGAGACCAAGAATTAAGACAAGAACAAGAAGAACACACACAAGAATCAAAGATTACCACTAAGAACACCAAGGCTTGAAAAACTCTACTCGAATCACCAACTTCTTCTTGCAATTCTAGAGATGATTACACAGGATTTTTGAGAGTGAAATTTTTGAGAGAACATGATGAATGGGGAAGAGGGGGCCGGATTTTATAAGGGAAAAGAGGAGGAGACAAAATCTTTTTATAACTTTAAAAAGATTACAGGTTATTCACACTTCATTCCTAAAATATATTTTGCTAACAAAATAAAAGATATGATGTGTTTATACACCATATAGGCCGGATTATACTTAAAGAGGAGGGGGCAAAAAATATTTTCTTCCATTTTGAAGTTTACACAAATATTTACTAAAACCTTTTTACTCTTAATACTTAAAAATAGGTTTTAAACAATAAAGGAAGGTAAATAAACCTAAATAACAAAAACCCCAAAAATATTTTCTATTTTTTAAGGGGGGGGGGGAATTTCATACATATAAATTAGAATTTATTTAATATAATATATAAATATAGAATAGTATAAATATATATAATATAATAACTATAGAATATATATATAATATATATAAATAAAATAAATATATATATATATAGTTAACAATATATCTTATATTATATCTTTATTATTTACAAATATTTATAACCTAAGGTTTTAATTTCAAATACTTATTAATAAACTTTAGGTTATATTCAAAATTACCAATATGAAATGAAATTCAAATTTTTGGGTTTTACATGAGATAACGATGTGGGAAGGGTTGTTATATTTTTAGGTATATATCATAACTTGATCGATTTCAGTTTGTATAATAATTAATTTCTGTGTGAAAGACTTTTAGCTTAAGTACTTGTGTATTTCATCTTTAACATGTCTTTCCACTATTGATGTAGATTTCGTTGCAAATTTGTCGTTAGATTTATTAACTTCTCGTATTTGTTATG
>BQNB010151178.1:0-15935 GCA_026074375.1 Tanacetum coccineum
GATCCAATCTTCTACTCTTTCCTTTTTCCCTCAAGTGCAAGAGAAGAACTCAGTCAACTTCTAGATATCCGAAGTTATGTAGTCTAGTTAGTCCATTTGTAATATTTGTTACATATAGATCGAGTCCATGTCTTCTAATCTTCAGTAGTGTGTAGATCCAAATGATGTATATATTTAGATGAGTTTAATGTGGGCTGGTTAGTATTTTAGGCCTTAAAATACATTGATGAAGTGGTAGATTGATTCTAGCTAAGATTAGGACTCAACATTTAGCTTAGTGTCAGAAAATAACGTAAGCGACGTGTAAACGGTTTTCTCCGCCTAAAGGGAGCTTGTTGACATATTGAAATCTCGAGTCGGATACTCAGGGAGTGGATTAAGGCGAAGAGGTGCTTCATAGCCGAACCACTATAAAATCTTGGTGTCTTGGTTTGGTTGTCTCTTTCCTTATCTCTTTACATTACTATTGTTGTTATTTAGTTTTCGTTTAGATAGTTATTGCTTGTTCATATTGTGATTTGATTGAACATATAACTCGGACCTATACATTTTTGAAAGTAAACTTTTAAGCCATAAAACAAATGTGTAAACTATTCAACCCCCCCTTCTAGTATCCACAAAATCTGTTAAATCCGTAAATAATATAAAAGAACAATCAAATATCCATTAACAAGCTCTAATCTTATCAAGAGAAATGGCCGCTAATCAACAAGATCCAATCTTGTCTTCATCAAGCTTCAATATTTCATCTTCATCAAGCTCCTAAACAACGAGAATGAAAACCAAATATTACTTTCGAATTAACCCAAATAGAAAAAAGGAACGAATAAACTAAGCATTTCAACCACAATGTGATATGTTTTAACACACCTAAATTTATATGCAGTGGAACCAACCATTTGGGTGTTAAATCATAGTACAACAACATAAGTATATAAAGAACGACTCAAAAGAGACGTTTTAAAGCATAAACATTAACATTGTTCCATTCTTAGTGAAAATCAGAGTTTACTAGTCCACAAGATCGTCACCACAAAACATCACAACATAAGTTTTTAAAACCATAACATAAAGTATATTTTAGAGAATGGAACCAAAAACAAGCTTTTCAATACACTTTACGCTAAACTCCCTTTGTCCGCCCCAAGCTGTTAACCTTGATTACCTGAGATAAAACATGCTTAAAACGTTAAAAAAAGTTGAGTGAATTTATAGAGTTTATATAAAATAAAAGAGTGAACATAAGTATTTTTAATAATCGAAAACTTGTGGATCAAACAAGTTTATAATCACTAATGCATAAGCTCGTGACACTGAAGCCTTAACCGTACACATCCTGATGTAGTGATTGTGTACAAAATTTACCCCAACACAAGGTAGGTAATATTGCCATATACCTATAAGAAATTCACAATACAAAATATCCACTTTAGGGTGCTCTCGCCATGGATCCATACCCAAGATAGGGCAGTCACGGCCCAATAGATCTATTTAATGTATTAGCGCTTACCCATCATAGGTAACTAACAGTTCATGATAATTGAGGTCTTTTAGCAATAGCTACTTATGCACTTAGTTCACAATCGGGTCCAGCATACCGAAACTACTTGTGTTCAAGTTATAAAACAAGCATGTATCTCCCTCGCGGGGTTTATAAAACAATTAAAAGTTTAAAATGCGAGGCTATAAACTCACCGTAAGAGCAAATAGATTAGAAGTAAGACAAGTCTTCGGACGAGAGAGAAATACTTCTAAGCACCACCTAGAAGACGTGATGCGACTTAGTATAATAAAGAAATCAATACGTAAAAATAAATTGCATGATCATGAGATATGTTTCCAAGATATGCATGGCATTGCATTATGACTAATCAAAGTGTTCTTATTCCTAACTTGATGTCTAACCTGAGATTATATACAATAAAACACCCTCTAAGTTTCATCTCTTAACTCACGTTTAACCAATGTGTATCTATATGTTTTAGATTTCAAGACAAGACGTAAATTTTAAATTTCTGGAATTTACTCAATTTAGCCGACCTCTATCTCCTAATCTGTGATAGATAAAAATATAAGGCTCTCTCCTACAGAAAGAATTTTGAATCTAGTTTCTAAAAATTTATCCCTCATCTTCTAAAAAGTTTTAGAACCATGTGAAATGACTAGTTTACCCCTGGACACCCAAACCAGAATATTTCCTGAATTTTAATCCTTTATGGAAACGGCCATAAATCCTAATCTATGATAGAAATTAAAGTGAGACCAAATGGCGGTGTTAGCCCTATGTGTCTACTAGAGGTCTCATCTTTTTATTCCAACATTTTAGTGTAAAAACCTAGAGTTAAACTCATTTTCCAAACAGTGGTCCAGACTTGACTAGTTTTTGTAAAACGGCCATAACTCACTCATCCGGAGGAGTTATGATTATATCTAATTAGCCACATTAACTTTAAACATATATCTATCTACCCATTCAATTTTACAGAAGGCCACAAGCCAAAAATATTTTGTACCAATCCAATTTAGATACTGATCTATAACAGCCCTAAATCCTCTTTACCAACACACGCTCTCATTAGATTTAACCTCACCAAAAATGCATGCAATGCCATACCCTATTGTCAAACATCCTAATCAAATCAATATACATATTTTAGAGTAGGTAATCAAATCAAAAGCAATTTGTTTACAAGAGCAAATGAAGAGAACAAAATAGAGGCTTACAAAAGTAAATAAAACTAGTGGTAATGAGCACCACTTAAACACCTTTCTTGATAAAGTTTCCAATGCAACAACCCACAAAATAAGCTCAACCCAAATCAAACTTTCATCCCCATATCTTCATTTTACCCAAAACAATAACCTTTTAAACCCTTGATCAACTTTTGCAAGACTTTCAACCTATCAAATAAAAACAACCCTACCCTAACTCAATAATCACCAATTTATACTAGGTCATCATTTTCATGACATGCATGAACCTCTTCACAATAACCTAACAAATCATTCCCTAAAGTTCAATAAAATATGGTTTCTTAACCTTTAAATGTAGCTCTTAATATAGGGAATAAGATTACACTAGAACCTTAAGAGTTTCCTTTAGAAAAATTTAGATGGAATTGGTGTTTTGGTGATCATTTTGGGACAGCAAGAGTAGGATAAGCAAAGGAGGAGAAAGATTTTCTAGGTGTTAACTATGAGAAGTGGTTAAGTGTTTGTGGTTTTATACAAATGAGGCATGTGAATCATGCAATTTAGTGGAAGGGAGTAAGGAGAGGGTGCCACATAGAGAATCCATGTGGATCCCCTAATGTCATCCCACTAGTGAGTTGGGGTGGTAGTTTAGTTAAAATTTTGTATAATTTTTAAGATAGGTAGGTAGTTTTGAGGCTAACGGGTACAAGCAAAAAATATTCCGAGTGTTAAGGCGGAACCACGAAGTAGAAACGAATAAGACAAAAATAGTTTTACATCATTCGGGATACTTTTCTGAAAATTTAAATTACGTAGGGAACGAAATGGAGATTAATCCTTAACACGGCTCAAGTTTAGATTAAATCGAAGAATTACGAATCGGCTAAATAGTAAAAAGCTAAATTTTATTCCAAATCATCGATTGGGTTCATAAATCATCTCTGAGGTAGAAAATGTCAAAATCATCGATTAGGTTCATAAATCATCTCTGAGGTAGAAAATGTCAAAATCATCGATAGGTTCATAAATTATCTCTGAGGTAGAAAATGTTAAAATCATAAGTAAAAATAATAATACAATATGGATTAAATATTGACCTTGAAAACATGAAATGTTACATCCTCCTGTCCTTAAGGGAGTGCCGTCTCGGTGCTCGTTTCGCCTTGCTCGCCTTTCTCTTGCTCGAAAAGAGATGAGGATACTTGTTCTAAAAATAATCCTCACGTTCCCATGTGAATTCCGGTCCTCGTCGCAAATTCCATCGAACTTTGACAATGGGAATACGACTCTGCTTGAGCTGTTTCACTTTCCGATCCCTAATCTCCACCGGTTCCTTGATAAACTGTATCTTGTCTTTGAGTTGAATTTCTTCGATTGGAATAACCAAATTCTCATCCGTCAGACATTTCTTGAGATTTGAAATATGGAAGGTGTTATGAATTCCGCGAAGTTCATCAGGAAGCTCCAACTTGTACGCCACGGGACCAATTCTTTCGATAATCTTGAATGGCCCAACATACCGTGGACTTAACTTCACATGTTTCCCAAAACATATTACGCCTTTCCAAGGTGGCACCTTTAATATGACCATGTCACCCACATCAAATTCCAACAGTTTGCGTCTGACATCCGCGTAACTCTTTTGACGACTTTGGGCGGCTAACAAGCGAAACAATTTTCTCCGTTGTCTCCCTGATCATTTCCGGACCAGTGAGTTGGCTATCTCCAACCTCACTCCAGCAAATAGGCGATCTACACTTCCGCCCATAAAGCGCCTCGAATGGTGCTGCCTTGATACTCGCGTAGTAACTATTATTGTATGAGAATTCGACCAAGGGCAGGTGTCGATCCCAACTACTCCCAAAATCAATCACACACGCTCGTAACATATCTTTCAGCGTCTGAATCGTCCTTTCACTCTTGCCATCTATTTCTGGGTGGTAAGTCGTGCTCATATTTACATCGGTACCCAAAGCCTTTTGGAGCGACCTCCAAAACTCAGATGCAAAGTGACTATCTCGATCTAATATAATTGACACAGGCACTCCATGTCTACAAATGATCTCCTTCAAATACAACTGAGTGAGCTTTTCCATACTATCAGTCTTCTTTATCGGTAAAAAGTGATCCGACTTAGTCAATCGGTCAACGATAACCCAGATCGAGTCGTAACCACTCGGGGTTCTTGGGAGTCCCGAAACAAAATCCATGGTTATCTTCTCCCACTTCCACTCAAGGATTTCAGGTTGTTGGAGTAGTCTTGACGGCTTTTGGTGCTCAGCCTTTACCTTGGCATAGGTCAGACACTTACTGACGTAGGTAGCGATTTCAGCCTTCATGTTTGGCCACCAGTAGAGCTTCTTCAAGTCTTGGTACATCTTGTCAGATCCCGGGTGAATCGAGTATTTTGATTTGTGCAATTTGTGCATGATCAAATCCCTTAACCCTCCGAACAACGGCAACCATATCCGCTTATCAAAGTATCAAATCCCATCAGAGCGAATCTCGAATATTGGCTTGATTAGTCTTCCCAGATTCTCTGCTTTTACATTTTCCCTTTTTATCGCCTTAGTCTGAGCATTAAGTATTCTCTCAGGTAAATTGGTGGGTACCGTCATTACCAAAGATCTAACCCTCAGTGGCCTTTCTCTTTCCTTTCAGCTCAGAGCATCGGCCACTACGTTAGCCTTGCCGGGGTGGTAACGGATTTCACAATCATAGTCACTCAAAAGTTTAATCCATCGGCGTTGCCTCATGTTGAGCTCTTTTTGTTCCACAATGTACTATAGACTCTTATGATCGGTGTACATAGTACATTTAGTACCGGACAGGTAATGCTTCCAGAGTCTAAGTGCAAACACTACAGCACCCAATTCTAGGTCATGAGTAGTGTAGTTTTCTTCGTATTTCTTCAATTGACGGGAGGCATACGTAATCACCTTCTCCCGCTGCATCAATACGGCTCCGAAACCCTTAACCGATGCATCGCAATACACAACAAAATATTCTGACCCTTTCGGCAATGACAGGATAGGTGCAGAACATAGCTTTTGCTTCAACAACTAGAACGCCTCTTCTCCTTCCTCACTCCATAAATACTTCTTGTTCTTCTAGGTCAGTTTAGTTAGGGGTTTGGAAATTAGTGAGAAACCCTCGATGAATCTTCGGTAGTATCCGGCTAAACCCAAGAATTATCTTACCTCCATTGGTGTTGTTGGTGCAGACCAATTCCGGATAGCCTCGATCTTTTCAGGGTCCACATGAACACCCTTATTGTCGATCACGTGACCGAGAAATTGTACGGACTCCAGCCAGAAATCGCACTTTGAAAATTTGGCGTACAGTTTCTCCTTCCTGAGTAATTCCAAGATAATCTTTAAATGTTCTCCGTGTTCTTCTTTATTCTTGGAGTAGATGAATATGTCATCGATAAACAAGATTACGAATTTATCGAGGTATGGCTTGCATACTCAATTTATTAAATCCATGAATACCGTAGGAGCGTTGGTTAAACTAAACGGCATCACTTGAAATTCGTAGTGACCGTACCTAGTTCTGAAGGCAGTAATTGGGATCTCTTCTTCTCTAATGCCAAGTTGGTGATAACCTGACCTCAGATCAATCTTCGAGTACACACTCGAACCTTGAAGTTGGTCAAACAGATCGTCAATCCTCGAAAGTGGATACCGATTCTTGACTATCAACTTGTTCAACTCACGGTAATTGATATACATTCGAAACGAACCGTCTTTATTTTTCACAAATAACACCGGAGCTCCCCAAGGTGACGAGATCCGGCATATGAATCCTTTCTTTGATAACTCCTTCAGTTGGTTCGACAATTCATTCAGTTTCGATAGTGCCAGACGATAAGGCGCACGTGCTACAGGTGCGACTCCTGGTACAAGTTTGATTCTAAACTTAACTTGACGAGGTGGTGGAAGTCCTGGCAAATCATTAGGAAACACCTTGAGAAAGTCACGTATCACAAGCACGTCTTGCAATCGTTTCTTCGCTGGTTCTTTCTCCATCACTTGAGCAAGGAATAACTAGCAACCACTCTCTACATACTTTCTCGCCTTGATGCAAGATATCACTTTCGATCGAGATGGACCTCTATCACCCTTGACTACTAACGTCTTGTTCTTATAAGGCACATGTACTTCCTTTTTAACACACACGATAACGGCATCGCGCTCTACTAGCCAATCCATTCTAACTATTACATAAAAAGTACCCAACTCTATCGGCATGAGGTCAATGTTGAACAAATGGTCAACCAAATTCAGAGTACAAACCCTCAAAACAGTGTTGGTGCTAACTATTTTTCTGTCAGCTAGCTCGACTTCGTAACTAGTATTTAATTTGACCAGTTTAATATCTATCTTGTGACTAATACTATTATTAATGAAACTCTTATCTGAACCTGAATCAAAAAGTATAGTAGTATAATGATTATTCAGTAGGAACATACCAGTCACAACATTCGGGCTCTGATTGTGTTCGGCTTCACGGATGACATAAGCTTGACCTTATGCATTGCCACCTTATCAATTATTCCTGTTCGGACATACATTCCTGGTATGGCCTCTCTCCCAACACTCATAATAGTTGATAATCGGTTAAGTGTGTGTGCACCGTTCCACGCTTAAGCCTCTACAACCCTGGTTCTTATGACCAAGTTTTCTACATTGGCCGCACTGACTAGCAGTAACCGAAATAGGCAATAACAAACAAGCGAATGCATTTGTAGCTGACCTTCTGATCTCTTTTAATTTTGGGCTGTGGTCATCGCCCTGGCATTTCCCCGCCTTTAGTTACTCTGTTGGTTTTGATGGTTGTTGCCTCAGCTTTTGTACCTGTCAAACATCTTCCTGTCCAATGTCTTCACCTTGAAGTGAAGAGTCTTCATGCTATAACCCATCAAACCAGGTGCAGAGACCCTACCGTTATCAGCAAGAAAGGCCCTAGCAGATGAACCCTCTCTAATATAGAAAGTACCAAAAAATTAGCGACAGGGAGTAGAGGCGAAAGGAAAAAACAAGTAACAAAGGTGAAGCAACATCCGCAACTCAGTCTCATCATCAGAATCTAACTAATAACAGGGGTAGCAGTCGTAATACCTGTCTCATCATCCAGTACCGGAGATGGTCGGTTGAGGGGATCAACCTCCTCATAAGGATTAATTATCTCAGCCTCATTCTCATCATCGTTAACCTCGACATCCATCTCACCATCATCTTTAGCCTCCATTTCTTCTTCATCATCCTCTTCAGCTTCCATCTCTTCTTCATTATCTTCTTCAATCTATCCATTATTATTATTTGGTATATTTAGCATAGCTGGTGCGAATTCGAGCATAGCAGGAGCATGTTCGGGCTGAACTGGCTCGTCTTCAGCAAGGTTTGCATTAAAGTCATTAAGAGGTGGATTTGCCATGATTATCTGCAAATCACACATAATCGATATATAAGGTCACTATATAGATAAAAATTTATTATATGAGTAATAACATATGCAAATGCATGACGATGCTTCATGAATGAACATGATGATCGATAATAGTCCAAATATGAATAATAATATTAATCTTATATATCAATTACATTTTTATGTAATTAAACAAATAATTTTTAATGCTTCACGAACAAGCATGAAAATCGATGTATACATCTTAATATATATCATAATATTTATTATATAAATATTTAAAACAATGCACCCGAAACGTGCATAAATACTCAAATAAGAACCATGAGTATGACTTAGACGAGGGCCTCGTGGAGTCTTAGCGCGTGAAAAAGTTATAGTTTAGGCTTTTGAAAATGACCTAGTTCTCTATAACCTTAAGCTCTTGATACCAATCTTTAATACCCCTAAATTTACACGCAGCGGAACCAACCATTTGGGTGTTAAATCATAGTACAACAACATAAGTATATAAATAACGACTCAAAAGAGACATTTTAAAGCATAAACATGAACATTGTTCCATTCTTAGTGAAAATCAGAGTTTACTTGTCCACAAGATCGTCACCACAAAACATCACAACATAAGTTTTTAAAAATCATAACATAAAGTATATTTTAGATAATGGAACCAAAAACAAGCTTTTCAATACACTTCACGCTAAACTCCCTTCGTCCGCCCTAAGCCATTAACCTTGATTACCTGAGATAAAACATGCTTAAAACGTCAACAAAAGTTGAGTTAATTCATAGAGTTTATATGAAATAAAACAGTGAACATAAGTATTTTTAATCATCGAAAACTTGTGGATCAAACAAGTTTATAATCACTAATGCATAAGCTCATGACACTGAAGCCTTAATCATAATCACATCAGAAAGTAGTGATTGTGCACAAAATTTTCCCCAACACAAGGTAGGTAATATTGCCATATACCTATAAGAAATTTACAATACAAAATATCCGCTTTAGGGTGCTCTCGCCATGGATCCATACCCCGGATAGGGTAGTCAAGGCCTAATAGATCTATTTAATGTATTAGCGCTTACCCATCATAGGTAACTAATAGTTCATGATAATTGAGGTCTTTTAGCAATAGCTACTTATGCACTTAGTTCATAATCGGGTCCAGCATACCAAAAACTATTTGTCTTCAAGTTATAAAACAAGCATGTATCTCCCTCGCGGGGTTTATAAAACAATTAAAAGTTTAAAAGGCGAGGCTATAAACTCACCGTAAGAGCAAATAGATCAAAAGTAAGACGAGGCTTTAGACGAGCAAAAAATACTTCTAAGCACCACCTAGAAGACGTGACTCGACTTAGTATAATAAAGAAATCAATACGTAAAAATAAATCACATGATCACGAGATATGTTTCCAAGATATGCATGGCATTTCATTATGACTAATCAAAGTGTTCTTATTCCTAACTTGATGTCTAACATGAGATTATATACAATAAAACACCCTCTAAGTTTCATCTCTTAACTCACGTTTAACCAATGTGTATCTATATGTTTTTGATTTCAAGACAAGACGTGAATTTTAAATTTCTAGAATTAACTCAACTTAGCCGACCTCTATCTCTTAATTTATGATAGATAAAAATATAAGGCTTTCTCCTACAAAAAGAATTTTGAATCTAGTTTCTATAAATTTAGCCCTCATCTTCTAAAAAGTTTCAAAACCATGTGAAATGACTAGTTTACCCCTGGACACCCAAACCAGAATATTTCCTGAATTTTAATCCTTTATAGAAACGGCCATAAATCCCAATCTATGATAGAAATTAAAGTGAGGCTAAATGGAGGTGTTAGCCCTATGTGTCTACTACAGGTCTCATCTTTTTATTCCAACATTTTAGTGTAAAAACCGGGAGTTAAACTCGTTTTCTAAACAATGGTCCACACTTAACTAGTTTTCATAAAACGGCCATAACTCACTCATCCGGGGGAGTTATGATTATATCCAACTAGCCACATTAACTTTAAACATATATCTATCTACCAATTAAATTTTCTAGTAGGCCACAAGCCAAAAATATTTTGTACCAATCCACTATAGCTACTGATCTATAACAACCCTAAATCCTCTTTACCAACACACGCTCTCATTAGATTTAACCTCACCAAAAGTGCATGCAATGCCATACCATATTGTCACACATCATAATCATATCAATATACATATTTTACAGTAGGTAATCAAATCAAAAGCAATTTGTTTACAAGAGAAAATGAAGAGAACAAAATGGAGGCTTACAAAAGTAAATAAAACTAGTGTTAATGGGCACCACTTAAACACTTTTCTTGATAAAGTTTCCAATGCAGCAACCCATAAAATAAGCTCAACCCAAATCAAACTTTCAGCCCCATATCTTCATTTTACCCAAAACAATAACCCTTTAAACCCTTGATCAACTTTTGCTAGACTTTTGAACCAATCAACCAAAAACAACCAATTACCCTAACTAAATAATCACCAATTTATACTAGGTCATCATTTCCATGACATGCATGAACCCCTTAACAATAACCTAACAAATCAGCCCCTAAAGTTCAATAAAATATGGTTTCTTGAACTTTAAATGTAGCTCTTAATATAGGGAATAAGATTACACTAGAACTTTAAGAGTTTCCTCTAGAAAAAATTAGATGGAATTAGTGTTTTGGTGATCATTTTGGGATGGCAAGAGTAATCTAAGCAAAGGAGGAGAAAGATTTTCTAGGTACTAACTATGAGAAGTGGTTAAGTGTTGGTGGTTTTATACAAATGAGGCATGCAAATCATGAATTTTAGTAGAAGGGAGTAAGGAGAGGGTGCCACATGGAGAATCTATGTAGATCCCCTAATTGTTCCTACTAGTGAGTTGGGGTGGTAGTTTAGTTAAAATTTTGTATAATTTTTAAGATAGGTAGGTAGTTTTGAGGCTAACGGGTACAAGCGAAAAATATTCCGAGAGTTAAGGCAGAACCACGAAGCGGAAACGAATAAGACAAAAATAGTTTTACATCATTCAGGATACTTTTTTGAAAATTTAAATTAAGTAGGGAACGAAACGAATATTAATCCTTAACACGGTTCAAGTTTAGATTAAATCAAAGAATTACGAATCGGCTAAATAGTAAAAGCTAAATTTTATTCAAAATCATCGATTGGGTTCATAAATCATCTCTGAGGTAGAAAATGTCAAAATCATCGATTAGGTTCATAAATCATCTCTGAGGTAGAAAATGTCAAAATCATAAAAAGAAAAAATAATAATGACAAAATGGATTCTAAAAATATTAACCTTGAAAACAACGAAATAGTTACAAATGTTTCTACAAGTCAAACGTAAAACCAACCACATTCAGTAACCAAATCAACATTCAATAGCAAATTACATATCCATTATCAAAGATATAACCCAATGGAAATGTCTAACTAAATCTTTTCTAGCTTTGTACTTGCAAATATAAACAATAATCATGATGTACTAAGCATACTACTATTTAGCCTACTAAAAAATTCAGCACAATTAGTCTGTCCTAATGCTACGGCTCCAAGTCAGTGGTTACCATTTTTTTAAATTACGTGATCAGACCTTCAATATTGGATCATCAAGTGAAATAAAAGCACTCTTGTTTCTTATTTCGGTCAACCTCTAGTTATAAAAGCCGTTATAGGCTATAATAATTGTTGTCAGAGAGACTTTGGAGTTACATAATATGTGATAATGATAAGATAACCAAAGACCTATAGTGACATTCCAATCAGCATGATAAACCTCACCGTATGAACCTGCATATAAAAGTAATACAAGTATAAGAAAATGTTACAACAGTGTGAAAATACATCCTAACTCGCAGAGGTAACAGTGTAACACATGATCACAAAACTAACTATATTCAGGAGGTTGTAGATAATATAAGTCAAAGTCCTTTAATGATTATTAATTACCTAATGAACGTCAACCTCCCGACAATAGATTATGTTCATACTGATCAGTTAGATTGATATCAACCATTGATAATAGATTTTGTTCATACTACAAAAACCTAAGAATACAACTTAAGACATTATCAAAGCATTTACTCTTACGATCTATAAATAATTATAGAGCGAAAAAAAATACTGACATCGGCGGAGAAGTTTGAAATTATACTATTGTGTTTAGTAACACATACCTATTGCTGTAGCATAAAATACTTGCCATCCAAGCACAAGAAACTCAACCTTACCCAACTTGAACGACCGCCCGAATTGGAAATGTACGTTACTTTTTGACTACATTCTCATCGATTTCTGAATAGGCACGGTGTAAAGGGGAGTCTCAACACCTTCAAAATATCTTGATTAAAAATTAAGACATTGATAACGCTCCAAATATACATAAAATATCCCTCAAAAATGTGTGAAATATATATGTTAACGCATGAAATATTGCACGTTTGGTTGCTTGTTGGTGTAACAATTGTTTCAGGATCAAAAATGACGAAAAGGACTAAAAGCGCAAAGATATTTCGTTAAATATACTAACGGTCGCCAAGAGAAGGATCTAGAAGAGAAGAATTAATGAAAAAAAGCTAAAAGTGCTGCACACTTTCCCTGAAGTGCGCATACATGAAAGCGGTTAAATGCAATTTAATTCCCATACCAGTGCGCGCACCAAATTCTCTAGGCGGGCACACTTCTCTTTGCAGTTACTCAAAACTCCAAAATTATTATGATTGCAATGATTATGCAACATTTCACTCCCCCAATCCCACAACTGATGCACCCAACCTCAGCTATAAATAAGGGCATGAAATTGGAGGTTCAAGCATATCTCAAATCATCTCATTCCATCTCATTTTCACTCTATTATCTCTCAATCCAATTAGTTCTCTTTAGAGGGAGTTCTTTGGGAAAGGTTGAAGTGTCCCTAGGATCTTCATCATTTCCAGGTTATAATCATAGAAGAGTTGGAATTCAGGCCAAAGAAGGTTGTGGAAGAGTTATTATTAGTTGAAATTCCGGGTTACTATTGTTTCATTCGAAGAAAGTTCTTGTAAGAAAATCATATAATTTGCTTGTGGAATCGGTATAAACACGTTTATCTTTTTGAATACAATGTTTTCTGAATCTATTGTGCTTATTATGTGTTTTGTTTACATGATTATAGACTAGTATATCATGTTTGTTTAGGAATCATGAAGGAATTTTGGATCAAACTTAGATAAATTAATGATTTTTGGAATTAAGAAATATAAACTTGATGTTTTTATACTTGAATCTTTAATCATCATTTTATCACCACTTAGTCTGGATATAGGTCGAAAGAATCTGACTTCGTGCTTGGTTTCTAGTTGTTTGTCTATGAACAACTCGATCTTAGCCTTATGAGGATTGGATAGTTAAATGATCATTGACCCAAGAATAAAAAGGTTTAACGCTCAACCTCATGTCTAACAAACTTGGTTGAGTAAGTTTATATTTATTATTTCTAAAACACGAATCGAACTTAAAGCATTTTTCATAATTAAAAGTAAAGGCCGAAAGGATTTTTCATTATGAGAAATAGACAATCTTTTAAGTAAACTACCCGTTTTCTCAATCGATTATGCTAAAATTCATGAACTCGTTATCTTCCTAAGTTTTATCTTATTTACTCTTGTCTCCCAAATAAACATTGTCTCTATATTTTGAAATACACCTTTATCTTTAGATCGTGACACTCTATAAGATAACCTTTTTGTAAAGCACCCCAACTTTACTTAGAATTACCAATCCCGTGGAACGACCTGGTCTTACCTAAAAATCATACTACATACGTCGGTTATACTTTCATTCTTGTGTTTCCGTCTAATAATCCGGTATTTTTAGTCTTATAAATTTAAAGCTTTTGAAACACATCAATGTTTTTGGCGCCGCTGTCGGGGTTTGAAATCATTCTTAGTTAAGTCATTGCTGTTTTACAAAACCAAATTTTCAAAATCGCAGTACAGTTTTCTGGCAAACTGACCTAAAAATTCATTTTTCTTCAGAAAGTGTGTCGCACAATTATTTTGTGCGGTGGGTTTTCTGCAAATTACAGAAAGTATGACGTACTTACGCCAAGTACGCCGCACTTCCTGCACTTTTACAAAATAGAAACAGTTTTAAAAAGAGAAGAGAGAACCAAAACCTACAACCTTTTCCAAACTGTAAAATCAACTCTGAAAACATATGGATCTTTTTCCTTATGTGCTTATTTGTTGAGTTCTTGTATTCATATTATTTTTGTTCTAAAATCAGAAAATCAAAAAAATATTGCTTTATGTCTTGCTTATTTAAATCCATGAAAATTTATATGTTTATCTTATTTGCTTAATATTGCTTATCTGATTATGCTTATTTAAAAAGGGAAATTGGAAATTTAATGGAAATTAAAATAAAATTTTATGACCTCAATCATTGCTATATGATTATATATATATTTAATGAAATGATATATGATGTCTTTGATATGATTATTAAGATTAATAACATGATTAATTATAAAGTTATAAAAATGAAACATTTTAAAATTTTTAAAACTGAAAATCTTAAAAGTACGGCGCACTTATTCTTAAGTAAGCCGGTTTTCCTAGAAAAACATTTTGAAAAATCTCAGGAAGTACGCCGCACTTACTTTAAAGTGCGACGCACTTTGTTACCTGGACAGTTAAAAAATGCTTATGTTTTAAATCTTGTAGACAAATTACTCCGTTAGTTAAATGCTATGTGCTTATTAATATTATGTAAGTATAAAAAAGTGTTATTATATGTTTTAACTAACAAACTAACAGTTGTTCTCTTATTGTGTTGTTCTATAAAAGTTATGGATCCTAATTCAAGTGTTGGAAAAACTTGCCTAGGAGAAAATGTGATTGTCAAATGACAAAGCTGAAGGACATGGAGACTGGAATTCTCCTGAGTATCAGGACACAACCAATAGTGGAGGAAAAAAAGGAAACAAAGGCAATAATTTTTCACAAAATAGATATTGTGGAAGTTAGTGATAGACATGTGGCATCGTGTTTCGTCAATGGACTAGAAGCGTAAGACGGTGAGATTAACCTCGGAATGGAAGAAAACATGATCTCAAATGAATTTGCTGTGAAATTATGTCTGGATCATGAGGTGAAACGTGGAAACAAAGTGGTTAAAAAGGAGTTGATCGTTGCACTAAGAGGAGAGATTTATTTTTTGAAATTCATAATCAATCTCGAAGAAGACGATGTCGAACCAGGGGTGGTTTTTGGAAGGTCATTCATGCGTTTAACCAAAGGAATTGCTGATTTCGAGACTGGAACTATTATGATATACCCCGAACTCGATCCATTCTTGGATAGTTCTGAAGAAGAAGAAAATATTGGTGATGATTGGGATCTCTTATTGGATGATCTTGACTTTGGAGATATTCTAGATATTGAAGGAGTTGAGGTTCCGCCATTCATGTGCAAAATGGGAAAGAACAGTAGGAACAAGAGAAAGCAACTAGAGAAATACCAGTTGATCTATTCTGATATAGGACCATCATTGTCTACTGGAAAACCATTAACTTAGGAAGAAGCTAAAAGAGAGGCATTGGCCATCAATATTTGCAAAAGATATTCTCTACTGGAGGAGGAAAGACCAATAATCGAAACTGTGGCATACAGTGACAAGTATAAAAAGATATGTAGGAAACTAGAATTAGGGGGGGTGAATAGTTTACTGGTTAATTATCCGTTTTAAAACTTTGCTTATAAAATGGTTTGATTCGAGTTGTATGTCAATCAATC